>SNQJ01S0074404.1:0-37361 GCA_010110895.2 Picea sitchensis
GGAATATTACGATAATCAAATGTACCCCACGAACAAATGAAAGTGGTTTTGTGTTTTTCTTCAGGTTTGATCTGTATCTGATCGTATCCCAAAAAACTATCCATGAATGAAAAATCCTCACAACCTGTGCATTCATCGACTATCTGGTCAATAAATTGCGTGGGGAAATTATATTTTGGGTAGGCCTTGTTTAGATCATGGAAGTCTGTACATACACGAATCATACCCTATTTCTTATTGATCGACACAGGATTCGACACCCATTGAGTCAATTGGACAGAGTAGATGAAACCCATTTTAAGTAGTTTCTCTACTTCAACCTTGATAGTTATTGTTTTCCTAGGATTGAATGGAAGAAGCTTTTGTCGGACCAGCTTGACATCAGGATAAGTCATGATTTCATGTTCGACGATTCTTGGATCTATGCCTAGAATTTCCTCGTAAGACCAGGAAAACGCGTCATAGAATTCTTTAAATAAATCCATGTAGATTTGAATCTCCCCGGGGGAGAAATCCACTCCGATGAAGATATTCTCCACGACGCCAGGGGTCCTGGAGATGTCAATATGTATCGTTTCAGCTATTGTTGCCATATTTCCTTCAGCATGAACTATGTTCATTTCCAAAGGATTGATAACACAACCTTTATCTCCATTCATAGTCAGATTGAATTCACCTGCTTCAATTCATCTCAACTCTGGGAGGAAATAAGATCTACGATGAAGATCATCCCAGGGTCTGTCCAGACTAGTCATTGCCTCATTAATCTCCATGTCTGAGGGAAATACTAAGTCTAAAGAATCTGTATCAGCAAGGGAACCTTGAGCCCAAATAGGCTCGAGCACCGGATCTAACTCTTGTGCGGGAGTCAGATTGAGGTCAGCAGAAGCTCACTGAATTATTGATTATGCAACTTTTGTCATGGACAAAGGCATGACCATGCCATGGTGCTCTATCCTTTCCATCTTAGTTGATGGGGAACAAAGAGTCCATGGTTCGTTAAAGTATGTTGTGCGAAACGATGAGATTTGAAATATTTTGAACCAAGGCTAGTCGAGGTCAGCCGACATGTAATGGACATTTCTGGTCGAAGGCAGGTAATCAAAAGTACCCATCAAAGGTGGGCACAAACCAACCCCTACGTTGACAATGTCGGGCTGAGGATTATCAATCATCGGTATCGTGGAGACTCCTAATGAAGGGTCAGGACGAGAGAAGGATAAATGATCAATGGTCATGATCTGGTCCTCGTGTGGAAACAACAAGACTAGGATAACTGTGGAGACCATTTCTTACATAGCATAGGTCCAACTCCTTCCTAACAAAATATTGTAGTCAAGAGATGCATCGACCACTTCAACTTTGATGCACACGGTTTTTCCCCTAACTGCACAGGGAAAGAGGGAATGATCACATGTGGTCAGAAAGAACGATCGTCAAAGGGTCTAAGAAGAGTAGGTGACGGAGACAAAATGGGTTGGCCTATGGCCTTCCAACACGCCAAATACATCATGCATGTCAAGGTGCCCTCATCCACCACTGTATGGAAAATATTTCGAGTAAAATTTTTTGTGGTGTAAGCCACTACTATCTAAAAAGCTACGTGGTAAGGAAGACGAGGTTTTAAGTCGGTCATATCAAGCATGATCATTCCTGGATTACAAGTCTCAGCAGATCCTAGGGCAGCTAACAGAGGCTTTCTCTAGGAAGGGAAACTCTGGAGGACTTCCAAAGTAGACATCGCATAAGGGGTTTGTGATAAATCCTCCACCACATAGTATTTGTGGGCAGCCCATGTGTTTGGATTATGAGAATATTTCTTGAACGCACCCTTTGGGATGCATGTTGTTGTTTTGCCCAATGTATTCTTAATCTGGAGAGGAAGAGGTGGGTTTTCAACTTCTTTACCCTTCTCATAGGTGCTTGTGTTTCTGTAATCATGTGCTCTAGTCGATATATAGGCATCATCTTTCATCATATACACATTTGTGGATAAAGGATTACTCGAAGATGGAGGGGGTCCTTGACTGCCCCCTTCCGCGCTCGAGGAGGCTTGAGTTATATTTTGCCCATGTGGAAATGGGTTTGCTAACATGACAGGTTGTTGTTGTACCAATAACTTCTAGGCCTCCCCAAGATGAGGGCACTGATGGGTCGGGTGATCTTCCTTGAAAAGATTACAAGGATACTTTGAGTTATTCTTTTCAGTGTCTCCCCCGCCAACATTATTGGTGGGTTTCTTATCCCCCTTACCCTTCTTTCATTGTTTCTTCTTTCCGTCATGCTACTAGGTGGCCTTTGGGTTTTTTGTTTGCACACTTTGTACATCCTACTTTTGAGTAAGGGGAACAACTGAACCGGTGGTTTGGTTGGTTATTTCCTGCTGTATCGACAATTGCTGCAATTGATTTGACAATGGATTAGTGGGATTTTTTTGTGTTGAACCAATAATTCCATCGACATGTGGTCTAGACCTTTGTATGGTCTTTTCAAGGATTGACCTCAGTGCATCTGGAAAAATCTCGTAGAGTAAACCAGACTAGGAGTAAATTAATTGTAGCTGTTGAGCTCTCATTATCATGTCTTCCTCAGAAAACACCCTGGATGTTGCGACATATTTAGATAATTGGGGTACTAAAGACTTAAGGAACCACTCTAGTAGGAATGTTGGTGGGACTGCCACTTTTATCAAACTCTTCCGATGTCTCCATTCTCAAATGTGATCCAAGATATGGTCTGATTTTGTCTATTCGAAGTTGGCTAGCAATTCAGTGTCAGTGTTGTATCTCACAGGCAATTGGAAATGGTTTAAGAAATCCATTGCCAATTCGCCGAAGCAAGAGTATCATGAGCAGTCGAGATCGATGTAGCATTTTGCATCACTCCCTATGAGAGTGTGTTGAAACAATTGCAACTGGATGGAGTCGTCTCTCAAAGAGTTGGGCGAGCACCATAAGTGGAAGGTAGTCACATAATCGCCAAGATCTTCATTAGTCTTGGCTTCTAACTTTGGAATGTATGAAGGCAACTTGGTCAGCATAAGAGGCCAACTTGGATTGTGATGGATGGGGTCATTTAAAATCCTTTTCAAGTCTAGCAAATGCAGGGTTGCCAAAACGGTAGTTTGGGTTATGGATTGTAGCCAATGAAAAAGGAGCCTAGATTTTGACTGGCACCAGGTTGCTAGGAAAAGTTAGGTTGTTGGCCAGGGCTTTGGTAATAACCATGGTCATGACCAACGTACATATTCTGCGCTTGTTGATACATCATCGGCTGGTTTCCGTAATAAGATGTAAAGGGATGAACTTCCATCTCATTCCAAGGATTTTGGGAGGGGTTTCCCCCTGTCGATCCGATGGCCATAGGAATTGGGCCTTGCCTGGGGTTCCACTGGGTATGGAAGGGGTTTCCCCTAATCGGCATCCTTGGCAAGGCAACTGGTCTCTACCATAGATTACAAGGTCCTTGTGAGGAAGGAATTCCTAAGTGTGCCCCTTGGACAGGAATAGTACCCTGTACAGGATGTTGTTGTCCATAACCGGGGTTGCCCCCATCCAAAACGTCAGCTGAAGAGAAAGAATTGTTACCAAATGTGTCAAACAAAGAGAAAGGTGTTGAACCAACCGGTATGTTATAAGGAGGGAGTACTTGACTACCCACTCCAAACAAGTTTACATTAGGCCCGACGAAGTGTTGAGGAACATCGCCAAGCAAGGAGGATGAAGGTGGTATATGACCCCCGCCATATGGGAAAGCGATAAAGGGAGTGGAAGTTTCCCTGATAGATCCTTGCAGAGGAGCGTTGGAAATCCTTTCCCGCATACCTAAAGTCTGTAGAGTGGAGGAGGAAATCATAGTACTCGTACCAAATCCAGGCATCCCGTATGAGAATGGAGGGCCTATGGTGTTCTGAGTAAACGGAGCAGTGATCACCACCATAGACGGAATCATACTGTTGCCTGAGGTAGAAGCAGTTGAGACCACAGTGGCCCAGACTGACGATGGTTGTTTAGGAGGTGGAACACCCGCAGTAGTGACATTTGTGAAGGAAATATGAGTATTCCATGAAGAAGTAGCAGTGTTTGCTTCCATTGTTTCTTGTGACACTACCTGGCGCTCGTAAGGTAGAAACTGTACAACGATAGGCACTGATAGATTAGTGATGGGAGAATTATACAGACCAAGAGATTATGCTCGAAGGTCAGAAATGATTGGTTCCTCCATAATAAAATTTTCTCATCTCGAATATGTGTTGGGCACAGTTGCTTGTAACCCGATTGTCTTAAAAGACCCTTGATGGTCTAATTTTCACCTTAGCAGTGGCGGGGGGGTTCGAGTTCAACCGATGGCAGGCCCAAAATCCTTCACGACTGGAAGAAATCCTAATCCTCCACTACATGATAAGATCAAAGACACACTAGGGAAATCTATAATCATTTTAAAACCAACATGCACTAGAAAACGTACCTATGAGATAAAACAAGCAGTCACTATCTAGTTGGAAGAACAGTTACAACAACCAACACTAGAGAAACTTATCAGTGCAAGTGAAACTCGAATATGGAAGCACACTTTGGGTATAATCTGCAAAGCATGGCGGGATGTCTGTCCTAGGTACCGAGGTATACCCCCGCAGTCACCTGTGTAAGTCACTATAAAGATAGGCAACTAGGTTTCCAGTGCACAAACAGTCAGTAGGCAAGTATAGTCGACAGTCGGGTGGACCATAATGAGAAGGGTATCAATATAGAAACCTATAAAGGGTATCAAAAGAAAGTTTTATGGAAGATGACTGAGGACCTCGAATGGATTCGATACCCACGAAGCTCTGTGGCAAATGAAATCAACGGAATCCCAATACAAGCCCTCTATATGCATTCCCCACTACGCTTGGTCCATCTTTGGAGGGGTTATCTCTGCTACCTTTCCTTACATGACCTCGTGTTTAGCCCCTGTGTTAGAGAGGGGTCCCAGATAACTTTCACGATACTGGACTTTTGACACTCCCTAACATAGTCTCTTATGTTTGTTTTAGCATCCTTGAAGAGTCTCCTCTCCAATCCTAAATCAAGGCTCTAGCCTAGACTAGTTGATGGACCCTACAAACATAAAGTCTAGTTGATTTTAATTAATCATTAATTTTAATTGTTGTCTTAAGTCAAAGGGAATGAAAAATTAAACCAATGATGTTTTTCAGAGACGAAAGAGAAGAGCATATACTGAAACTGGAAACAAATTACTTCTTCACAAATTCAAAGTTGCACATTCAAACTCTTTAACCAACTTTTCAAACTTTTTTATTTTCCTAAGATCTTTTAACAGAAAACTCAAAAAAATATTTCACTCGACTACGATCTACTTATTTTCCTAATTCAACAACCAAGAACTTACGAAAATAATCTTTTTTCTCATGAGTAATGCAAACAACCAACTACTTAACCAAACCAAAAATTAAAAGATTTATTTATTTATTGTTTAATGCTTAAGAAGCAAAAAAGGAAAAATGGTGACAAGTAAAGACCAAGTGATGACTTCTGGCCTAAGCGCAGATTGCAAATAGTTACTGAAAATAACACACAATCTAATGGAAGTAGACTCTCAAACTTGCCTAAAAACCTTATTACTGAAAAACAAAGGAAAAAAAAATTAATGAAAAAGAAAGCTATGTTGTAATCAAAACTAAGCTATAGACTGCTATGACAGAGACCCAAAATAGATCAAGAAAATCCCTGAGAGGTGTGACTCTTGACAGGGAAGAGGATGACTGCCTCTTCTTAAGAAAAAAAAAAAATCTCAACAGGTACGCTACTAATAGTTCAACAGCCAATGTATGTATGCTGGATGTGCAAGTTCAGGGTGTGTGTGCACATGTGCAGGCCCATTATAGGCTGCGTGCACCTCTACAACTCCTCAAAAAAATGAAAACAAGAAATCAAGCATTGAAAGGGAGCACTGGTACTGAGAACCAGAATCCCTTGAAGACATGGAAACTTACTTTGACAAAAAAAGATGCAAGGAAAAAGATAATCTGAGGTTATACCTAGGCTACAGACTACAACAATAGAGACTAGAACTAGATCCAGAAAACCCCTTAGAAGGATCACTTCTGACAGAGAAGAGGATGACTACGTCTCTTTAAAAACAAATTTCTGGACTCAAACATGCTACTGATCCTTCAGCAACTAGCAGATGTATGCGATCTGTGTGAAGTCAGGGTGTGTGCATATGCTTGTAGGCCTTATACAGATCGCGTATGCCTATGTAGCTTCTCAGAAAATAAAAAAAGGTCAAGTGAAGAAAGCAGAGAGTGCTGGTATGGAAGACCATAATCCCTGCTAGCTCAGACTCTTGCAGAAACTTAGAAAAAAGGTAATAAAACCAATTTAAAAAAAAAAATAAGTATCCCCAAAAACCCTAAAGATCTCCCTAGTACGGTCACCAATTCTGTTGTGGGTGGGAAATCCCCCTACCAAATAACATTAAGGGTTATGTAATGCATGCATAAAATGACCTAAATTCTCCTACTTCTTACCAACATCCCAATCATAAACCCCATTATTCATATGCAAATACAACATTAAAAAGATCAAGTTATTGTACCTTATTTTTCGTGTTTGATGTCGATCCTTTAATGTTTGGTCACTCCTTGAATACAAATCGCCTCCCAATGCTGACCTACATCCATAAAAATTCAAATAAATAAATCCACATGCATACGATCTATGAACTAATGGGTTAGAGATTCTATCAAAATATAATCAAATTTAAACATTGAAAACCTCATATGGCGGGACGAGAAAAGTACTTATTTTTATTAATCTCACAAAAGTAACTTACAATAGTGAGATTGACCACTGCTCCTCAAATCTGGTCCTAGTATCCTCTTCAACTATGCTCCAACTAATTTTGTATATGCTTCTCTTCACACACTAGTTGCAAAAGGTTGGGACAAAGGGAATACGAAATTGAGTAGAGTTTCTTTACAATTATTTTCCTCCTTCCAAATGGGACCCCTACCCCTTCTTTTATAGGCTATAAAGGGCTAGGTATTTGGTCGAGTGACTTGCTATGGGTGGTCAAACAGTTTAGGTAACTTACCCAAAACTGTGAGTTTCGTCTGCAACTTTCCATTTTTTGTGCTTTTGTAGGTATACGCGGGCTGTAGTGGGTCATCTAGCATATACATATGTGCAGTAGTGGAGCAGGGCATGTGTGCCTTCAAAAAGGGTGTTTTTAAGAAGATTTGTTCAGAAGTGGCTTGGAAAAAGATGTAAAATGAGATGGATTGATGCCAGGTAAGCATATCTGGTGCAAATTAGGGTTATAACAGTCTATGCATTGAACAGTTGCGCAACTTGGAAATCCGTTCACATCTCTGATTCGAGTTGCTCCTTATCTTGAAATCTATATTGGATAGTTTGCTTCACATCGTCTCAGTTCTAAACTAAGTCTTTGTGATTGGTCCACCATTTGGCAAGGGTTTCCTGGAGGGATAAATCCAACAATGAGATCCTTTGATCCTCCACTATAATTTATTCCATGTTGACCAAAAAATTGTCAAGCCCTGAGGTACCATCATATATCAGGTATTCTCTGACCTTGGTTCCAACCCATATAGTTTCTCTCACAGTTTCACATCTTCTTGAAAATATTTCATATGAACCTTGCTACCAACTATCAAATTCCAGTTCTAAATATTTGTCAGTTGATTGTATTCTCCTCCAACTTACTGATCCATAAGCAGTAGGATTTATGTAGTCTTCTCTTATTCTTATTGTCATAATGTACAATTGGTCTAGGTCTTCTCCCTCCATATTGTTATATGTTGTCTCTGTGTATCGAGGGCCTACATATGGATCTAAGGGTTGAACTAATTTTATTCCATCTTCCTCAGATGTCATAGTGTATTTATTTAGGTCAATCACCGCATAGTTTTCATAAGCCCAATCCATACCAAGTAGTGAAGGATAAGGGTCCTTATCCCCCATGCTTTTGATCACCTCAAAATCGACTACAGTCTTCACTCCCACAACATCTATTTCCACATTCTCTAGTCTTCCTATTGGAAAAATACAATATTGATTGGCCATTCTTAGCTGTATTGGGGAATATGTCAACTCAGGTTTTACTAGGGCTTCCCAAGTATTTTTAGGCAGTATATTAACATCAGATCCTAGTTCTAACATGAAATCCTTAATCTCAAACTCATCTAGCTAGGCTGGTAATCTAAACTCCTTTCCAGTCCGTACTTTCCTTATCTGCACTCTCTGAGTATTCTTCTTAGGAATATCGGTCCTTATTCTTGTTTCTGGAGATTCTTCATTTCCTAGACCTGAGTACAGTGAATTGTGCAACTTTTTGGTCAAATGGTCATTCCCAAGAATATCATTAAGTAACTGAAACCAATTGTCAACTATATTTTGTGACTCCTCAGGTTTTCTCATCGGGACTACAAGGTTTTTGGGTACAAGGGGTGAAGCAGGGACTTGCACGATCTTGGGTTAAATAATAGGCTAAAGGGGTTTCTCTTGCATATCAGGGATGTGGATATTCTGAAATACTTCTATGGAATTTTTAAAGAATAGCTTATGTTTCATAGGACCATACATTTCCTCCTTAGGCGTTGCTTTATGGATCTAAGGTACATTGTCATCATTTGCACCAGTCTTTGTCCATCCTCAAGTAATGATATTAATGTTGGGTAGTTTTCCTTTAATAACTCTCTTTATATCTGAAATTATGAGGTTATTTCCTCATTGACATACCTGATCTTCCCATTTTGAAATTAGTTCTGGGCAGTCTTTAGTTGCGTGCCCATTGGTTTTGTAGTGAGAGCACCAAGGGTGCCTTGGATGGGGACAATCTCTAGCCATGTGGCCTTTCTCATCACAATTTTAGCATCTACTTAGTCCTCTTCCCCCGGTTCTTCCTCCTCTAAAGTCTCCTCTAGCTCCACCTCCTTGACCTCTTCCCGGTCCCTGAGGGGTTTCATTCACCCTGAATGATTTTTGATCCATCCAGTCCATAAGTGCATCCAATGCTCTACACTAATTTGTAGCATGTGTGGTAGATGTGAAAAAATCACAATGCATAGTAGTCAGACTATTGAATACTTCTACATAATGGAGCACTGTCTTATCCCATGCCCATGTATTCAGAAAATATCGCGATACTCAATTGATGGTGTAAAAATCCTAATTAATTATGTAATTATATTGAATAATTAATATTAATTTAATTAATTATTAAAATGACTTTATGAAGATTTTATTATAATATTATTAACATTGGTTGATGAAGTAATGAATGGGAGAGATAAGGTAGTTGACGGATTTATGGGGAGATAAGGTAGTTGAGGAATTAATGGGGGGATAAGGTTGTTGGGGGATTAATGAGGGGGACTTGAGAGAGGAGGGGATGACTTGGATGAGCATCTCATTTTTATTTTGGTTTGAGAATTTTTGAAAGATAGAGGGAGAAGGTGGAGGGAAAAAGAGTTTTGGATTACATCTGTATTTCTAGTTTTACTGGCAGCTTGCTTGAGGAGATTGCTTGAAGACTTTCATAGGAGGCACCTATTGCTGGGAATTTTGGGCTTGGGGGATAGGAAACTATAAGGAATTCTGGGTCTAGGGAGTCGTATAGGTTGTTCCTAGCTGGGTGGGAGGTTAGTCAGTTTTGGGTAGAGCTTCAGGTTGGGCAAAGTTGAAGAACAACATCAGTTTGAGGTATTTATTATCATTATTATGTTGTGTTCATTATTGTTATGTTGTTCATTTTTTTATTATGTTGAATATGTTATTCATTATCATGCTTCTCATTTTTAAATTATGTTGAACAGTGAATTGTTATTATGTTGAATAGAGAACAGTAAAGAAATTATGATAGCATTTCTATATTTAAATTTATGTTTTATAAATCTCTGTTTGGATAGGCCTTACACATGGTATCAGAGCCCGGTTTCAAAACCTGAAACCTAGGCTTGACCACCCATAGAACTGGGATTTTGTTTCTTCATCTGCAATCCAATTTGGGTTGTTACAAGCATATTACCAACAACTGAATCATCCTTCAAAATAAAATCTTTCGATTGTGCACCTAAATTGTAGCCATCCCTTGAAAGCCTCTCTATTACATTGGCCAACCTTGACATCTCATAATTACTTTTTTGATTCTCATTTCCTATTCCCTTCTCACTCCTTTCTATATTTATATTTATTTTACCTGTATGAAGATCTACAATGCCTTTTCTTCGACTTCCACTTTCTTTCTCCTTCTTGGTTGAGTCATCCTCTATACCTTCTCGAAATCTACCTGTATTTTTATCAGAGTATCACTTTGGGAAAGAGGGAAAGTAACAAACCCTCTTCTTAACTCTTTCCTTTGCTCTCCAACCAAAGATATTACACCCCCAAAATCATTCTTTTGAGTTGTGCCTTCCTTTTCCATCTGGTTCATCAAAGAGCCAATTATGGGTGAGTTCCATGATGGGATCGTAGAAGGATCCCTAAGTGATATCGATATTTGAAGAAGAATTTGCTCCTTCATAAGTGATCTCTTGTCTAACATGACTGTTGATTTTTGCATGTGGACATGATTCTTCAAATGAATACAATTAGTGAAATGTACATGGTTTCTCAAATGCTCCTAAATATTGCAATCCCTTTAACAGAGAGCTTTGGAGGCAACGGCTCCATGGGTCATTCTGGTCATGATCAAAGTAAAAACACAACTAGAATCTTAGCAGTTTGTGGGTATGACCATGGGATGAAGATGATCTGGGAATATTTCATCTTAGATAATCCCTTGGGAAGAACTTAATGAATACATGGGCACACTTTAAATAAAATTATGATTGAGGAAAATGGAGTGGAAATCTCTACTCGTTCACCCCAAAGTTTATAACATATGCATTTGTTGAGTTTGTACCTTGTGAGGTTTTCCCCATGTTCTTATTACCTCCTTAGCACATGAGTGAAGGACATTACACTTTGTACCTTGTACTTTTTGTCTAATTCCTTTGGCTTTTTAGTTAAAGTAAGAGAATTTAATCACTGTGGCCTAAAAGATTATTAGTGCCAAGGGGTGTGTTACGGTAGCACTTGTTCTTTCACCCCGCACAAATTTTCAAAATCCCTTGATACTTGAAATCTGAAGATGGTTTTCTTCTCTTTCCGAACATCCATAAAACTTTTCAAATCTTATGCATGAATAGCAATGCATTTTGCTTTCAATAAAATTCCATTTTTTTTCTTTGTAGAATTATTTGCTCCTCTTGTTCATTTGAGGATATACATTCCAGGCCTTAAATGTTGAATTCACAGAGTCATTAGCGAAAATCTGAATTCAATCTTTCAGAGTACTCACCCAAGGCATTATTCATAGTAAACCACTTAACCCTTGATTAGACATCATCGGGAGTTTTAAGTGACTCGGCATTCCTCGATCCTAAAATTTTTTTTTTATAATACAGGGAGGCCGAGAACGCGATAAATCTTTTGATAAGACTTAGTCAAGAACCAAGGTTAAAAACTAACCACGGTTAATTTTAGTTTCTCGGCACATCGCAGCTCGACTTTTTCTCTCATAAAGTTAAAGATATCCAAACTACGATTTGCGAGGTTGCGACATAATTATAAGCGAGATTAGTTAGACTCCTGATTTAAGATTTACTTCTCGTAATTTAAGACTAATTATCGCCCTTCGATCATTGCATTCTGACTTATCATTCTCCTAAAAACTTGTCTTCGAATTCCCGATTCACGATCCATCAATTAAGTTAATCATATCATTTAAGATCCACTACATCATGATTATTGTTAATTAATCTTTGAGATCGGAATTACAATCTGTGAGTTAACCAAAGTCAAAATGTTAAAGGGGAAATTCCGAGATATGGCTTGAGGAAATCTCTCTAAGCTAATAAGATTTGAAATTTTAAAAAATAATTTTAAGTTAAGGTACACCGGCACTCATCAAAGTTGGCACACTTCACAAAGGATTCATTTACTCCATAGCAGAATTACCTGTCAAGCCTCCCAATGTTCATGACATTAATGATAAAGGAGTAAATCCACGATAAGAAAATAAGATGGATTTTCAATTAATGTGTGGTCTTTTTATGATTTAATGAACCCATGACAAAGGTACATAATTTCCAAAATATATATGAAACTTGTTTTATATATTAAAAGGAAAACATTTCTTATTAAGAGTATAGAGCAAGATTTCTCCGAATGAACTAGCCTCTGTATGTATAAGCAGGTTTATCACAGAAGAACAAAAAAAACCCGCTCCAGCTATGGCACCAAGGAGAGGAGCCAAAGCAAATATAGAAGTCGCAGCACAGGGTTCAGAAAATGTTTCAGACACTTCGCCTCGAACAGACGGCTCAGTATCCACCTGGTCATATATTTCAAACATTCTGAAAGACGGGATGGCAAACTGTTCAGATTCTGATGACTATAACTATGATATCATGAAGAATGACACGAACGCACACTAGATGCAAGGCTATTGATCAGAATGCATCTCGTTAAGCCGGACCTCGATTGCTCGATAGCCCGATATGATCCGATGGTCATTGGATCACATCGACTTGCCCTCCAGAACTATTATGAAATGACCCGTGGGACATTATTGGGACTTTTAGTCCAGAACACCTCCGATCATGCTTATAAGCTCCCAGCGATCTCTGAATGCACATTTGGCAAATAATTATTCGCAGAATTCAAGGAGAAGGATTGCAAGGAATTTGACAAGACTTTACCAGGATTGATAAAGGATTGGGTATCTCACCCCTCCACATTCAGGGTGAACAAAGAAGGTGTGTATTCGATTTCTTCGTTGGGGCCAAATTCACAATTATGTGATGATGACATAGAGCTCTTGACCGGAGGGGCGATGCATTTCTACGTTAGTGGGTACCCTCATTTTGAGGTGGCGGAAGGTTCCTCATTCCAGTGGGCAAAATTCTCTCACGATAATTTATTCAACCAAAATCTGAGTACCAGAAGCGAGAGCGGTAGAAGGAAGCCGTCAGTTCTACATGTTAGCGATATATCATGGATCACGATATCACGGGGCGCCTTTCGCTGTAAAGATTGGGTTTGGAGCCCATCCGAAGATAAAGTTGTGCGCGGCTACCACGATAAATTGTAGGAGAATAATGCAAATGATTTCATTTATGAAATTTTAAAACAGGTGATGAATTGCCCACGCATCACCATTTTGGCCTTTTCCTGCATCGTATGTTATGGCCGCCAGAAATCTAGACCATATGTGGTATGTGGAAGAGGGAGTCTCTTATTTGAGAGTATTCGGATCTGCTATTACTCTATGGCTCCCCACACTTCCTTCCGTCCATTTCCATCCATTCCCTCCATTCCATTCCATCCATCCATCCATCCATCCTTCCATTCCATTCCGTCCACTCTTTCCATTCCATCCATCCATTCCTTCCTCCGTCCATTCCTCCATCCGTCCATCCGGTCCATTCCTTCCTCCATCCGCTCCATCCATGTCCTTCCATTCCTTCCATCTTCATCCATCCTTTCCATTCCATCCGTCCTCCGTCCAGTCCATTCCGGTCCTTCCATTCCTTCCTCCATCCATTTCCGTCCATCCGTCCGTCCGCTCCGTCCTTTCCATTCCTTCCTTCCTTCCTCCATCCATCCATTCCATCCATCCATTCCATCCGTCCATCCTCCGTCCGTCCATCCATCCATTCCATCCTTCCTCCGTCCATCCATTCCATTCCATCCATTCCTTCCATCCATTCCTCCATTTCCTTCCATCCATTTCCTTCCACTCCATCCATTCCTTCCATTCCTCCATTCCGTCCATCCGTCCATTTCCATTCCTTCCATCCTCCATCCATTTCCTCCATCCGTCCATCCATTCTTATCCCTTCCATCCATCCATCCTTCCGGTCCTCCATTTCCTCCATTTCCTCCATTCCATTCCTTTCCTTCCGTCCATTTCCATTCCATTCCATTCCATCCTTCCTCCATTCCATTCCTTCCGTCCATCCGGTCCATCCATCCGTCCGGTCCATCCATCCATTCCATCCATCCTCCATTCCATTGTCCGTCTCCATCCATTCCATCGTCCGTCCATCCGGTCCGTCCATTCCAGAACTCGAAACCCCAAGTCCCAAAATCAATGACAAATAAGAATGAAGACCAAAAATACAAACTCCACTAAAAAAACGAAAATTTTATAAGAGAAAATGACCTGGAAGATTTCGAGAATCTGGAAGAAGAAATTGCAAGTTTTTGTGAGTAGTGTTCCTGACCATTTTGACTAGAGAATACTATGGCAAAATCCTTAAATGCTCCTCAGCCGTCCTAGCAGAAGAACAAGAAGGTGATCATACCAATCTCTGCATATCTCAATTAGAAACATAAATGATAGCGGCTGATTTTCAACCCGGATACAATCTGAGATCAAAAAATAAGCCTACCTCGACTGACCAAACTAAGAAAATCCTACCAAAATTGATCTCATACAGACCCCTTTGGAAGAGACATTGTTACCTAGCAATAAAGTCAAGGTAGCAAAGACTCGAGAGTCTGAGGTGAAAAAAGATTAAACCCAAACAAAGGAAACATGGTTGATAGATAAAGTTACATCTGAGATTAAGGTCAAAGGTGACAAAACATTTTAGACAAACAAATTGGAAGAAAAATGCTCGGAAGCCTTAGTCAAAGAAGCGGACAAGACCAACACATTTTACAATTTTGAGAATGAATTAAATAAAATTAAGAGACCAATTCCTTTGGTAGAATTAATGAAAAATCCAGCTTATCGTAAACCAGGTGCCAAAGTAGGTGTCCTACTTGACCAGTCACTCGATGTTATCCAGCCTATAGGGGCGACTGGACCTAACGTCACCTTTGGTCCCCATTTGAGGGATCCAAAGACAACACCGCTCCTTTCTATATCACCCTAAACATACATGACCAATTTTCCTGGTGGATGTTAGACTCAGGAGCTTCACATGTGTATGCCCCAGAAATAATAATGGAAAGTTTGCAGGCCTCAGTCCTAAACCCTATGAGATCTACTTTCATTCGATTCAAAGAAGTTCAAATGTAATAGAATGATAAAGTCGAGTAGATTGCTTTGAAAACGAGATCAGTCAAAGGTAATGTGATGGATGTGGTTGTCCTTGATCTTCCTCCCAAATATGGTATGTTGATATCCAGATCATGGCGAAGGCCAAGTTGGGGAGTTCTCTACAATTGGACATGTCAAATGCCACAGAAAATTCCTATAAATTAGGTGGCGGGTTGCAATTATCACAGAGAAATAAGATTGGCGTATACTGTCAGTGATCCCCATAATCCAAATAATTTTCCCATTTTATGTAAATGGATAAAGATCTGGGAAATTGCATATTATCTTCGATGATGGTTTAAATGGATGTCGAGAAGAACTCGATATGAAATAAGAGAGCTTGGCCTTTGACTGAAGAACTATGCAAAATGGTCTCACCTGAAGATGTAATACTTGATGAAGCTTCATCTTGAAGGAGAGGTGATGTGAGTATGCTTGATAGCACCTAGGGTAAATTTAAGACTTCCTTTCTCATATAAACACAATGGGACATAAGATTACACCAACAGCGTGTGCAGTATGAAACGGTGATCTTAGGTTTAGGCATTGAAGTTAAAAGCACTAAAAATTTGGAGGTTCTGATGTATTTGAATTAATAAAGTAAAACAAATAAATGATAATACAAATACCAAGCATCCCAGTTAAGGACATCTGAGAATTGTGCAGTTTGATGGAGAATTTTTCTCATCTATAAAAATCCTCTGTTCTCATACGGAAAATTTGCATGCGGCGCGTGGCTAAAGCGGCCTCAACTCTTCCCCTCCCACAAATGGTAAAATTACGAGAATATCATATTGAAGTGGAGTATAAACCCTCTATACTGACAATGTAGGCAGCAGTTTTGAAAACGGCAGACAAATTGATTCTCACTGTAATGAAAGTTCTGCTGAGACCCTATCGAGATCAAAGAAACCAAGCGATCAGAGCTTGGGTCATACAGAAGATAGAAAATCCTGAAACCTTCCAGAAAAAATGAGATCACCCGCATGTTGAGTCCTTAAAAACAACCAGATCTCGAAGGCTTAATTCCTTTAGAAAGACTTTTTAATCAGAACGACATACCTTTGAAGTCTGCCTAGCTAAGAGAAGAAGTGGAGAGTTGTAATATAGGAACAAAAGAAACGACCGGGATGGTAAGATATCTAAATTCTCCCTCTTAAGACTGAGACCCGATTATAGAGACTTGCTTAGGCAGTATAAAGGCGTTTTATCACAGTCTTTTTGATGTCAACCGAACATCTGATACTTCTATGTCCGAGGCACAAGATACCTTTGAGAACCTAGAGTCCAGGCAACAGAGCTTCGAGGCCGGTTAACCCCATTTTGTTACCCGTAATTGAGAAGGAAGTTAAGAATCTTTTAGGCGCAAAAATAATTGTACCACTAAGATACCGTTTGTTATATGGAGAAATTTGGATGTTGGCCTAGGAAAAGAGCGGAGAAATCCCGGTGTAGATTTCCGAAGTTTGAATAGGTCCTCTCTTAAGATAATTATCCACTTCCTCTAAAATGGACCATGTCCTTGAAAGAGTAGTTGAGGGGCGAATCGGATCTCTATGATAGATGGATTTTATGGTTACAACCAAATAGCCATGAGCGAGCAAGACAGACAAAGACCTCTTTACCATGCATAGGGCACATTCGTATGCACGATAAAAATGCCTTTTGGTTTGATGAATCTGAGGCTACCTTCGGCCATGGACATGCAACTTCGTTGGAGAGAAGATAAGTTCATAGTAATCTACCTCCTTGATTTCTTGATTTTCTCTAAAACCAATGAAGAACATCTGATCCATTTAAGATAGACTATCGAAAAATGCCGCAGGTATGGACTATCTTTGAACCCAAAGAAATCACATTTTGCCATCTTGAGAGTAAACTTCTAGACATATCGTCTTCAAAGATGGGATCGATATTGATCCTAAAGTGAAGCAATACAAACTTCCTCAGGCATTCTACAGAAGCATTAAAAAGAAATCGGGAGGCTTTCTTGGAACAACCGATTTCACGAAAGTTTATACCAATTTGACTGGAAATTGTTAAATTGATCCCATGAGAATCTTTGAAGAATAGCGAATCATTGGACCCTTAGGGCCTAAGTAAATTAGATCCATGTCAAAAAAGTTATCATTGAAAGGCACATTGTTAGCTAAAGCCCGGATTACTTGAAGAGGATTTCCTCCATCTTCTCATTTCTTCTCAACATACTATGTAGCCCGAGATATTCTTGCCAAAAAGATGATGAAAGGTTTGAGCGATCGCATTTTTAGCAAGAGCCTTAGAGGAGCCATTGTGAACTAAAATAAGATATAATGGAAAAACAAGCATCTGCTTGATGGTGAAGAGCTAAAGGAATTGGGCAGGTTCTACATTTTATCAAGAATTATCGGCGTATGCCTTAACTAGTCTTTATGAAGGATATATTAAATGCCCGGACATCGATGGAAAGCTTGAAATTTGGTTCGCTAAGATACAAGAATTTGACTTGGAAATCAAGCCTACTAAATTGATAAAGGAAAGGGTCTGGACAAACTTTTTACATTTGAATCCAGACCTAAGAGCTCCTGAGCATCAATTGCCTACCAAGGGAAAGGTGAACACCTGATGTGGTCGGATATTGGGACATATCAAAACAAGATTGAGAAAATTCGTCATGTTGTCAAGCTGGTATAAAGATATAGTTTCTATTTGTTAAACCTGAAAATTCTAGATGGACCTAACACCAGCCAAATGTAGAACTTTGAAACTCCATGCTATAAAATATTGCATCGCCGAAAATCAGCTATACTAGTAGGAACCCGAGTGGATCCTTCCACTCGGGTTCCTGCTAGTCTTTTTGGTTGAGTCGGAAACTCCATGAGTTATAGAAGAATTTCATGAAGAATTTGTAAGTGGGCATCATGCATGGAGAGCTATGGCCTATAAGATCCTAAGGAATTGAGTACTATTGTGAGAAGGAAACTATTCTCGGGGCGTCAATGCCAAGGAAATGTCGTGCCGTTTCTCATGTCAAATATTAGAAACGAAATGAGAAACTCCTTGCGTACCACTCGTCCCAGTCAAAGCCGAATCCCCATTTCAACAATGAGGATTAGACATTATAGGGGAAATTAATCCCCACTCCAGTTCTCAGCATAAGTGGATCCTAACGGCCATGGATTATTTTACAAAATAGAGCGAAGTAATTAGAGCTAAAGAATTATGATTGGTGGTGATTGATTTCTTGGAAGATAACATTTTGCCGAGATTCGGGTGTCCCCAAAGATTATTCACAGAATAGCGCCCGAGGAGCTTTCAAATCCATAGCTATGATCGATTTCTTCGGAAGTCTGATGTTATTCACCGGCCATTCCACTTTGCTTATTACCTCGGGGAAATGAGTTGTGGAATCATCAAATAAGAGCCTAGTAAATGTGATCAAAAGTCTTTGAAGCGAAAACAAGAGATCTGGCATGTACATTTGAAACACACATTATGGGCAAACCACATAAGCACTAAAATATCTATCAGCATTTCACCATTTCAAATGGTATATGGAACCGAGGCCAGTTCTACCCATAAACAACGTACGGTAATGAAATTATAGCAAGATCAAAACGAAGAACCCAAACATGTAACCAGGAGAATTAACCAAATGATTGAGGTCCAAGAGCTCAGAGTGGAGGTTGATAAGAAAATGCAGAAATACCAAGACAAGAAGATATGAAGGCTATTAGGTAGCAAAGGCTGAAACCCGAGAAAGTTCCTCCCGGTGACTTAGTGTTAATATGGGACGCGAGAAGGGAAGAACCAACAAAACATGGTAAATTTGAACACCTATGGTATGGGCCATTCAAAGTCTCAACTCCCGAACGAAAAAATTCATTTCTATTAGAAAAATATGGACGGTAAAATCTTCAACACCCCTATCAATGGGCGATATCTGAAACACTACATGACTTGACAATAGTCAGATATAAAATTGTTATATATGTATATATATTTATAAATCAAACAAAGTTCATTCTGAATTTTTGTACATATTGATGTTCTCTCAAAATTTATTTTCAATTTTGGTTTTCCTTCTTAAGAATTTTTCAACACATTTTCAAATGAGACTTAGATTCATTTTCAAGGAGTTTCTAGCTTCTCAGAATGAGACTAAGCCGGAAACAAAGTTGTAGTCGGAATGGGCGATAAAACAACTTCAATAGGTGATACATAAAATAATTCATAGTCCACATGGAAATCGAAATAGGAGATAAAGTTTTTCTCGATACATAGATCATGAAAGGTTCTTTAAAGAAATATGAGGTAATATTTTTTCAAATCAAAATGTAAAAGGTTAAATAACATGGCTA
Source organism: Picea sitchensis (assembly GCA_010110895.2). Taxonomy (NCBI): domain Eukaryota; kingdom Viridiplantae; phylum Streptophyta; class Pinopsida; order Pinales; family Pinaceae; genus Picea; species Picea sitchensis. The sequence continues at coordinate 19,461 of SNQJ01S0074404.1, forward strand.
GTTTGGGCTCCATGGTCTTCATGCTAAATTTGAATGATATATTAAATCTAAACACGATCCCAGTCATAATTTTAGTTCCCAAATCAAATTGAAGACTGGCAACTAGTCGGAACAGTTGCTGACCTTTTTGATATTACCCTTTCGATTCCTCCTTGATTTACGTCCATATTTAAACTTTGATTTTAGCAAGTCATTATCTTCCTGAATTTTTGAATGGGGGTTAAAAAAATTTCGTGTTGAAACCTTGAATATTTTCAAAATACCTTAACGAGAAAGCTGGTCCTCACAACTACCTAATCTCCTGCTAAGCTAAAGGACGTTTATAAGTGATCTTGACTTTTCTAGGTTTTTTCAACAGCGTCAGAAAAAATCAAAGCTTGTTTGAGCAGGATGTCCCTTAAAGTTTTATTCTTTCTCCCTTGTCTCCCTATGGACTAAATGTCTTGAAAGGGTCAAAGAAAGATTGATACCGAGTAATCAAAATGCGTCAGCGGACCCCTCGATAAAAAATATTTCTGGATCGATACGATATAAGTGATTGCTCCCATCTTTTATATTAAAAATAAAATTATAAGATAGGTAGTGAAAGGAAATTCAAAAATGATTGCCCCACCTAGTCTATTAAGACGATGAAAGGAAATTCATAAATGGTTTCCCTCATCTTAGCATTTAAGCATAATTTTCGAAGTGGTGAAAAGAAATTAGGTGGAAAGATTCCGGTTTCTTCAGAATGCTGAGCAGGGCTCATTTGTGAGTGAAGCAATGTACCGGGAGATGCATCAGGGCTGTTATCATAAATATAAAACCTACTCGTGTCGACACTTCAGGCTTGATCATTCCCCAAAATTGGACGGGACTTCCCCATTTTGGATTATGATATATCATTCTTTTCACATGCAAAAATTTGAACATAATAAGACTGTGAATATCCTAGGATCATACATTTCGCGGCTCTAGAACTTAGTAGCGAGAAATGAAGTAGGTGCAGTGAAACTGGCTATATTCGGGAAAATCATTTGAGTTCGGAAAGCTTTTCGATTATCAAGGTAAAGCTTCTTTCTCCCTTCTCTATCTTTTCCCTTGGATTTTCCCTTGATTTTAGTTTTGAGCTCCATTTACCCAATTTTGGCACATGGTATACTGTTCTTCCCACCTCACAAAGAAACAGGATCCCTAGTTGGAGACTATATTGGAGCCATTCTTTCACCCACATGAATTTTCAAAGTCGATACTTGAAATCTAAAGGTTGTTTTCTTCTCTTTAAGACATCTCAAAGCTTTTTCAAATCTTATGGCATGAATAGCAATGCATTTTTTGCTTTCAATAAAATTTCGTTTTTTTTTTTTTTTTTTTTCTTTGTAAGATTGTTGCTCTCTTATTTCATTTCCCGGGATATAGGTGGTAGCCAAATGTTGAGTTCACAAGTCCTGAGTCGTGAAACTGCGAACTCGCTCTTTCAAAATTTTCACCCAAAGGCATTAACTATGGTAAACCCTTTAACCCTCGATTAAGCATCATGGCGGGGTTTCGCGACTCGACGTTTCTCGATCCTAAATTTTTGTTTTCACAACACCGAGAGCCGAGAGCCCGATAAATTTTTCGATAACCTTGGTCAAGAATCAACGGTAAAAAACTAGTCATGGTTAGTTCTAATTCTCGACACATCGCCACTCGACACTTCTTCCCATGAAGCCAAATTGGCTAAAACCCCGATTCACAAAGTTGCGACATAATTATAGCGAGATTAGTTAGACTCCTAATTTAAGATTTACTTCACAGTAATTTAAAGATAATTATATAGCATCAGCGACTCAGGCTTATCATTCCTCCACAAAACGTCTTTGATTCCGAGATTTCGATCCGGCGATTAAATTAATCATATCATTAAGATCAGCTACATCCTTGATTATTGTTAATTAATCAGGGTCCGAGTGTAATCCTTGAGTTAGCAAAGTCAAGCGATTAAAAGGGAAATTCGAGGATAGCGAAAAGCGAGGAAATCTAAGCCATTAAGATTTGAAATTTAAAAAAAAATAATTTTAAATTAAGAATATTTTAGCATCAAAGTTGGCACACTTCACGAGGAATCTACTTGCTCTCCATAGCAGAAGTACTGTCAGCCCAAATGTTCATATTAATGAAGAAAAATTATTGGAAATCCCGCAGTGAAAATAAGATGATTTTTTCAATTAATGTGAACATTCGCGTTTTAATGAACCCATGACAAAGGTACATAATTTCCAAAATATCTACGAAACTTGTTTTATATATTAAAAGAAAACATTTCTTATTAAGTGTATAGAGCAAGTCTTTCTCAGAGTAAACTAGCCTCTGCATGTATACACATGAGTTTATCACAGAAGAATGAAAACGCCGGTTTCAGCTATGGCGCCAAGAGGAGGAGCCAAAACAAATGTCGAAATTAGCGATACGAGTTGGACGGTACGTCTGGACATATGGCCTCGGGCCAGGCGGCTCGCGTATCTGCGGTCTTCTATTACGGATATCCGCAATCGAGGAAGCGATAAAGTATTCGGACTGATGACTATAACTATGATGTCGTGAAGGGCGGTGAACACTAGGTACAAGGCTATTGTTCAGTCAAGAATGCATCTCGTTGCTGCCAGACCTCGGTTGTTCCCGTACTTCGATATGATCCGTGGGCATTGGATCACATCGACCAGCCTTCCAGAACCATCGTAAATGACTAAGGACATTATTGGGAGTGCAGGCCCAGTACACATCGATCTATGTATAAGCTCCAGCGACCTCTGAATGCACATTTGGCAAGGGAATTCTTAGTGAGTTCAATAAGGAGTGCGAAGAATTTGATAAGACTATGCCAGGTTTGATAAATTATTGGGTATCTCGCCCCTCCACATTGAGGGTGAACAAAGAGTGTATTTGATTTCTTCGTTGGAACCAAATTCCAGGTATGTGGCGATGATGACTTTCCGTCTCTTCGGGTCGTATGACACAGCGCATTTTTACGTTCAATGGGTACCCCTCATTTTTCAGGTAGCCGAAGGTTCCACATTCAACTGGGCAAAAATACTCTATGATAATTTATTCAACAAAATCACCAAGTACCAAGAGAGCTGAAGAAGCCGCGTCGGATTCTACGTATCCGCGTATATCATGGATCGCGATATGTGCGGAGACCTTTTCCTTCAATGAGTTAAGGATTGGAGCTCATCCGAGATAAAGCTGTGCATGACTACCACGATAAATTGTGGGAGAATAATGAAAATGATTTCATTTATGAAATTTTTAACTGTGTGATGGTGCCCTTGCATGTCGCCATTTTTTGGTCACTCGCCACCCCAGATCTCAGATAGTATAGTAATGAATCTGAGCAATATAGCATATTGGTATGTGGAAGTAGAATTTTCATACCTCTTAGTTTTCGGGGCTTCGGTCCCTCCTCATGCGTTGCCATTGTTCATTCTCGATAAGTTGGCTTGTCGCGAGGTTGCTTGGAAAACGGTAATTGGCGGTGTAAACAAAGAATTTGAAGGGTATTTGAAGAAGGTATGGCCGTTTTTTTTTCCCTGTTCGACTTAATTCTTATTCCTTGTTATATTTTGGACATTTCAAAGTACATTTTATGATATACAGAAGAGCTTGAATTTGGCCTATATCCGAATATAAAAGGCATGATCCCTTGAAGGTAAATGATACTCATTTTGAAATTCGCGGTTTAAAAGAGGTTCGAGCGAAGACTCACCCTCCGGATGATGTTTTCGAATCCATCCATTCATCCTCCATTTCCATCCATCCATTCCATTCCATTCCATCCCATCCCATCCTTCCATCCATCCGTCCTTCCTCCATCCGTCCATCCATCCATTCCATTCCATCCATCCATCCATCCATCCTTCCTTCCATCTTCCATCCATCCATTCCTCCATCCATCCGTCCTTTCCATTCCATTCCATCCACTCCATCCATCCATCCTTCCCTCCTTTCCTCCATCCGTCCATCCATCCATCCATTCCTCCATTCCGTCCTTCCATTCCATTCCGGTCCATCCATTTCCATTTCCATTCCATTCCATCCATTCCATTCCATCCATCCATTCCATCCATTCCTCCATTCCATCCATCCATCCTTCCATTCCATTCCTTCCATTCCATCCATTCCTTCCATTCCGTCCTCCGTCCGTCCATTCCGTCCGTCCGTCCATGTCCATTCTCCGGCTTTCCGAGGCCTCCGGCTGTCCCATTCTCCGTCCATCCATTCAGATCCATTCCGTCCATTCCTCCATTCCGTCCATTCCATTCCGGCCATCCATTCCTTCCGGCCATCCTCCTTCCTCCTTCCATTTCCTTCTCTCCCCATTTCCTTCCATGGTCAGGCTCCATTCCTCCATTCCATCCATTCCATCCATCCATGTCCTTCCTTCCGTCCGTCCATTTCCTTCCTCGGTCATGTCCTTTCCTCCATCCGGCGTCCGGCTCCGTTCCATCCATCCGTCCATCTTTTCCTCCTCCGGGTCTCATAAATGGTTCTTCATGACCGACTTCGGGGGGCATTAAGCATGCTCAAGGATGAGTTAGTATCCTCATTCCTTGGTCACTTCACTCAATTACATGGGGTGGAGTCGTCAGCAAGTTTGTTGACCCTAAATATTTGGTGAGGAAAGCTATGAATATCTTCACCAAAGACTTAGGGTGCCCGTTGTAGCATGTGGCATAATTTCGGGGGAGGAGTCAAGCCTACATGGGAGGATGTCAGGATGACCGTCCGAGTGATTGATTGACAACCAAGGCTTACAGACGGGAGTAGAAACAACAACAGATTAGTCAAGGTGAGGAGGATCTTTCTCTTTGGAAAAGAAGGTCGGACGCCCAGGGGTAGTCCCAAGTTTTGGGAATTACCATAGAGTTGTTTAGGGGATTAATCCCGTGAGTCTTGGTTACAAACCGATCTCCCTAGATCACTTGGATCTAGAATTAAAGAGGACAGAATAGGATGCTTTCCTTGGAATTTAAACTATTGAATGTACTAGAAGATACGATAAAAGAACATACCTTATGATTGCTTCCTTTGATCTTTGTTTCTCTTGCTTCGCTCCAATTCTCTTGTGCTCTGATCAAAATCAAAACAATACAAACCAATCCAGTGATAGCAATAGCATAAACTCAATATAAACCTGTAATGTGATCAAAGATCATACAATAAAACACAATAAACTTTATAGAAGAATCATATTCTTGTATCATATTAAAATGTAGAAGAGATTACAACCATGGCATGATGTTGTAAGGTCCACTGTTATCCTTCGTTCCCCACACACTTCTTGCTCAAGTTAAAGGACCATAGATCGATGGCTACTCACAATCTATCTTGACAGAAATGAATCTCAAAATCCCTCTAACCAGGCCAAAGCTAATGAATCAAGATTCAACAAAGCTGGCAAGATCAGAGCTAACAAAGCTCATCAATCTAACTTTCTCCATGAGATTCTCTCCTTTATAATTTGAAGAGGTGGGGATGTTAGGATGATCCACTAAATCATGAAAACGAGTAAAATCAAAACCATTCGGATGCCACATCAACATAGAAGCTACTCATTCTAAAGATTCGTAGCAGCTCGTTTTTCCCCGTCTTTTAGATTCTGCTGGCTATAGTGCAACTGTGAGGAATGGGTCATTCTCTCTCACTGGCTATATAGAAACCTGTGAACACCTCTCACCCTCTCTATAGTGCAGCATTGAGAATGGGTCATTCTAGCACCATGCCTATATAGCAACTACTTGAACTTCCCTTTTATAAAGTTTTTACATAGGAAAAAGAAATTTCTTTTCTGGGAAGTTCTTCTCCCTTCTCTCTTTGGAACTCAGGCCACTGACCCCCACAGAAGAAATATACATATAGGTTTACATCATTATGATCATAGGGATGAAAAAATAATGTGTAAGTGGAGGAGGAGAGAAGAAGTGGATTGAGGGAAGTGGTTAGAAAGAGAGATAGAGCAAAGAGTGAAGTGCTGTTTATAAAATTTTGGGCACTATATTTGGATGTTCCGAGCCGGGGAAGAATAAGAAGGAGTAGTATCCTTGGCTTCTATGAAGGACAGTGACTTTTAGACATGATTCCCGAGAGAGAGAGAGTAACCGCTTCCTCACATATTTCCTTGATTGAGATGACACGATGCTCTAGTATATAGAGCAATGAGGCTCCAAGCCATATAAAATGGAGCACTTTTCTAATCTAAAGAAGTCGGCTTAAAGATCGGGATGGAAATTTATCTTGGAATGTAGATCTTTCATAATTCGCAGAAGTTGTACAGTTTCTTTTTGGAGAGAGATGGCTTACCACATATGTTCATGGAAGTGCAGCCCTGTCCTGGGATGAAAAGTCGATGTCGGTTTCCACCCTCAAGATAGAGTGAGGTGACATTGAGGAGGAGGCACTTAGGAGTCTTGATTCATCATAGGATTCCACATGCCTGAGATAGGTGATTGGAGTAGAGAGAGGAAACTATTCAGATTTCTTTTTCAACCACTTCATACTTAATGTGATGCTTGTAATGAGAGACAATTATGTGAGTTGCTTATGGAATGGAGGATTAAACCCACCTACATCATAGGGATCTTGGAGGGTTAAGAGAGGTTGTGACCAGAGTTCCACATATCATTTTAGAACTTGTCAGGATGTTTGCAGAGGGTGTGCACTTGGAAAGTTTTCCAAGGCATTCTTCCCTAGCAGTGACACCAAGTTAGTTGGGATACTGGATTTATTACACCTGCAGTTATGTGCGTGGGCCCATGAATCAGAGTTCCTTGAGTGGTTGTGAGTACTATCTCACATTTGTTGAAATGGAAAACTACTTGAGAAAGACTTGGATATATTTCTTGAGGAAGAGCACAGAGTAGGAGTCTCTTCACACGGTTCCAAGATTTTAGAGCTCTTGTGGAGAACCAATGGAAAGAGGATCAAGATCTTGTGAATTAGGGTAATAAGGGAAGTATTCCCTCTGAGATAGTTTATGAGAAATTCTATACTGTATGGCATAAGAGACATGTAGATGTACCTTACAACCCCAGCCAGGCCCAGGTTGCCGAGAAGAAAAAGACAATCCATTCACAGAATGCATTTGAGATCTATGTTGCATGATCAGAGGTTGCCTTTGTACTTATGGGTAGAGGTGTGTGCTACTACATTTTACCTGTAGAACAAGAGCCTCCATAGGATTTTGGGGAAGATGACTCTGGAGGAGGCCTTTCGATAGGATACCTGATGTCGAGCACATCAGGATATTTAGGTGCTTGACTCTCTCATGTCCCCTCAGAGAAAAGGACAAAGCTAGAACCTAACCCGACAAAGTTCTATTTGGATACTAAGAAAGGAATTATCAAAATCCTATTGCATTTATTCGCCATTTAGGAAAGTGGTGGTGAGAGATGTTAGATTTGAGGAAGATAGGGGCTTTGTGATATCTCTTGAGTTGAGAGTTAGATTTGAGGATGATCTTGAGTTTCCGATTCTGAGTCTCGGAGGAGCATAGCCCTCGATCATTAGAACACTAATTATCCAAGAGGGTGAAGAGGTCACCATGCATATCTTGATCAGTGAGAGAATTTTTCCAGTCGGATGGAGCCTGAGCCATAGTCTTCAGGATCTCAGAGTTTTGAGACGAGTCCAGAGGCAGTTAATCTTGGGAAGAGAGACCTTACTCAGGATTGGTCTCAGACCAGGCTCAGCACAGTAGTTAGGGAGAATATTTGGCACTAGTAGCTAGTATAGGGATCTTGGAAGCCCTGAGGCGATTTATGCGGAGTAGTTGACCATGAGTACAGGAAGAGCCATGGTTGAGAGTATAACTCCATTATAGGCAATGATATCTGGATGTGGTTCAAGGCAGAGGTTACTGACTTCCTGGGTAGTTATACAAGACCAATATTGCCCTTGAGGATGGAAAGCGTGGAGAAACAAAGAGAGCCCGTTTTGTAGCCGCAGGCTTCTCAGGATAGAAAGTCAATTATGATGAGACTTTCACACCAATTATGTGATACACTTCTATCAGGAATATCATTTCCATAGTAGCAGAGATGGATTGGCGCATTCATCAAATGGATGTGAAAACAGCATTTCTGAATAGCTTTATTGAGGAGGAGGTGTACATAGAGCATGAGGGTTTAGGAATTGAGTAGCGAGAGGACTCAAATGTGTGTCTTAGAGAGTACTATATGAGTAAAACTGACTCCCACGAGCTTAGTATTCATAGATTGATACTTATTTACTTCATATGGGCTTTGAGAAGAGTGATATTTGATCAAACCTCTATTTCATCATTAGGAGTGAGGACACACTCATTATCATACTGTATGTTGATGATTTATTTATTCTTAGAGCCAAGGATCTCATGATTGAGTGAAATATAGGACTTGGAATCAAAGTTTGAGATGAGTGATATAGGATTGATGCACTATTTCTTGGTGTTGGAGGTATGGCAGGAGGAGAGTCACATATTTCGGCCAGAGAGTATAAATAAAATATCTTTGAGTAGAGTTTTAGAGATGGAGGTATGGGCCCATGTCTACACCTATGATCTCCAACTGGAAGAAGCTCAGCGCATCAGATAGCCAGTTGGTGGATACCCCACTGATATACAATGATTGATCAGTTCACTTATGTATCTCATTAACACTAGACTAGATATATGTTTTCCTATGACACATAAAGTAATACATGGGTTGAGTGAGGAATATTCACATAGTTGAGAGAGAAAAATACATCTTATTCTGTTTGAGAGACGGACTATGTCTATACTATATATCGAGAGAGATGGACTCATTTTGATTAGCTACTGATTCAAGCTGAAGTGAGGATGTATTGCAATGATAAAACACCTCAGAGGTATTGCTTGATTTAGGTTGAGACTTGTTTCCTGGTTTAGCCGGAAGAAAAAGTCATTTTCTTTGAGTTCAAGCTGAGTAGAGTATATGGCGTGATCAAGTGGAGTTGTCAGACCATTTTGGATTAGCAATATGATGATTGGTTTGGTCCGGTGAGGAGATGTTTGCGGTATCATTTCGCTATGATGTCGAGTTGCATAAAACTCTACTGAGAATCAGTGTTTCGCGGTCGGTCGAAACAGCATATTGAGATCGAGTACCACTTCATTCATGATTGGTTCCAGAGAGAAGCGGAGTTCAGTGCAGTATATATCTATAGATGACCAACTAGCAGATATTCTCACTGGAGGCCCTACCACCGGAAAGCATGTCTATTTCGAGAACAAAGTGAGGCTTAAGTGAGGACACCTTCCTCGGTAAAGAGGGCGTTGATTTTTGTGTACCTTGGGGAGTGTTCCCCATGTGATTATTACCTCCTTAGCACATGAGGAAGGACATTACACTTTATAGCAACGCTTCTAATTTCGCTTTGACTTTGGTTAAAGTGAAGAGAATTTAGTCATTTCTGGCCTAAAAGTGATTATTAATTCAAAGGTGTGAATTAGAGACATAGGATTTGACTTAGGGAATTAACCCAAAGTGGGTTATTGGCTTAAATATGAATAAAGGAGATCTCAACCATCTGATTATATGGGGATGAAGTAGTCTCAACCCATGATATTTTAGAGTTTCCTTTTTGAAGTCAAAGAGAGGTGCAAAGGGTGAAGGAGGGTGCATACTTCATTTAGTCTTTGCTTGTTGAGAGAGGAGCTCTTGGAGGATGGATATGAGGTCAATTTTGTGAGGATGCTTGAGGGAGTTCACTTGCTTTCATTCATGGAGGCTTGGAGCTACTTGCCTTGATTATTCACTAGAGCTATTCTACTTCTGAGAAGGCTGCATTAGGCATGGAGGATTGGTCATTACAGTTGGATATCTATCTATCATATTGCAGTGATATCAGTTTTATAGGGAGGCCATATAATAGAGCTTCATTCCTATGGAGGGTTTTCCAATCTGACATCGCAGTTGGCAGTTAGATGGGTCCCACGTGGTTCTGGCAGTTTGCATGAGGGCCGTACCATTCTGGGGTGCATTTGTTGATTTAGAGCTTGTATATCATCTCAGTTGGAGTTGCTTTTGTATCAGGTTCTTTCATATATTATGTTTACTACTTAACCCTTCTTCTTCTTTTCCTCATATATACCACACACATATTTCCAATTTGGTTTTCCACTACAGAGGTTTTATCCATGGTCTTGTTGACCAAAAATACTTGTATCTACAAATGCATGATTTAGTTTCTTAGATCTATTCATATTCAATAGTAAACAATGTTTTAGGCATGTTATGTTTATTTTGAGATACATGTACTAATTTAAGTGATGAAAATGAAATGCTACAACACCCAAAATCAAGAACATAACCATATTCGTCGGTGAAATACTTTTTGAATTTGTTGGTTGTTATAAAACATCATAAAATACTTTACCTGGCAAAAGAAACTTAAGATCCTTTTTCTTTGAGTCAAATCTGAGACCATGAAGAAATTTGATAGGACACAGGAATTTTTCACATGGATTAGTTGGCTTGAATAGTATTATATCATTTCAAAGTCTATTTGAACTCAAGAATCTAAAATAATTCAACCTCCTTCCTCGTATATCCGCGAGAAACGTGAAGGCTTTGAAATAATTCCTCCTCAATTATGGTTTTCATCGTTGTTGTTTATCACCGGCTGATCATTAATCTACCCACCAGCGGTAGAATCCACATGGAATGATGAATGTTAGAGCCCACTTAAAAGATGATTTTAGGACTTAAAATTCGACTGTAAAATCTTTAAATCATCAAATTTCATTTCTGTAATAAGAAACACCGGCAGAATCCCCGATACAGTCTCAATCAATTCGCAAAGCCTCATAATATGGGACAATAATTTGAAACTATTGTATATGCAATTAGAGTCCTATCCAAACTTGGAACCCATCCGACCATTAATGGATCACAACTATCACAGAAAAAGTGACTAAACACATATTTTCTAGAGCCCACTCGGCCTTCAGAACACCAAAAGTCTTCCACCTCCATCCCTGTCATCAAAAACCTAACTTCCAAGGAGAAAAAAACAAACATATTTAGTAAAGATTTCCACCGCTAAATTGCACGCATTGAAAGACGCAACATGCTCGCCACAGAGAAAACCTCCTTGTAAATGTTTCCCACACTATTTCAGTGCAGCTAATAAATGTCTTGTACCCTATCCTCTTTAAAAGCTAACCAACCTGTCACAATGTCGTGTTGCAATACCAATTTCTCTGCCCAATTTCACCTAATCAAATAAGCGGTTAAATGTCCTCTTTATTGCCTACTCTCTATTGCCAGGACCACAGTTCAATACAACATAGCATATGGCCAGTCATTTGAACTTGCTTTATCATTAATATTTGTTTCTCTTGATTCAACTCGTATGCTTCTTGAGAAAATTCTAAATTCCAAGTCAGAAAAATTATAAATGCCTCAAAGTTTTAACACTCGGGAATGGAAAATCCATCTCAAACATCTAATTGATTCATCATTCTTGCTTTAAAAAATTTAACTAATGCCTTTAAGTAGCTTAGTTTTAAATAATATTGAAGTCATCAAGGTGTTAAATTCATTTTAGATAAATTTTTAATTAGTTAACAATATTATATCTAAATATATTTTCCTTCCCATGTAGAATCTTTTGTAGAAAAAGTTCTCAGGCTTCCTGCAAAAACTCAAATCATTATAATACGTTGAAATGATATATATGGATACTAAAAGAACCATTTTCAATAAAAGAAAAGTGTGATAGATTGATACTCATTAAGTTGTAATTTATTTGATGAGTGTGCAATCAATCTTTATCATTATCCACTACATCACAGATGTGTCATGCCTTGCCTTGCCTTGTAAAGTTAGTTTCATTCCATCTTGTTTAAACCACATACGCTGGATTTAAATAAAACCACTCAATCTCCTAAGCGCCAAACCTCATACTCTATGTTTCCATAGTACAAAGACTTCATCACTAACCCTCGCTCTGCACTGAACACCATTGTTCCTTTTTGTGTAGAAACCCTAGAACAGATCGCTTGTTGGACTGTATGAGTGGATATTGTATGACCACATGATGGCCTTCTTTTGAGAATTGTTGAGAGATCGAACTAGCACAACCCACATTCATTCAGTAAGAAATGTGACATGGGGCACATATTCTCCGCTTTTGGGTAGCATGTGGGCCTTTCATTACCTCTTGCAATAGATGTAGATAGTAGGGATAGTTTTAACAAAAAAATCCATGGAAATGGTGGGGATAGTGTTACAGTAGCGTTCATCGCTAGGTGATGAAGAGGAGTTCCAAATGGCTGAATGAATGGATCCACGTGATTGATCACTGCTCCCAGTAACAAAGTGGCAAAAGGGAATAATCAAATAGAATAAAAGTAAGAGGCATAAACATTAAGAAGTTTCACATGCCGTTTTCCCTTATGTCAGGCATTTGTCCAGCATTATCAAATAATCGACATCATCAATTAAGAACCCCCATTTTCTCAGACCTTCCACCAAAAGAAGAACTAGTCGACAATTTCCTGGGGCTCCTACACCATCCATTTCTGAAGCTAGTTCCTGCCAGGCGGGTTAGAGGAGGGATCCTGGACAATACAACCGAAGGATAAGATAAAATTGTCACTTTGATCTACAAAACACCACTGAATTGCCCAACGCTCTTACCGATGGATTACGAGTTAAGCTTCATGCCATTAATGCAAGTAAGTAGGAATTGGCCATAAAAATATAAATAAATAAATCCTCTATTTGATGAAAGTTAAGGAAACGATAAGGTTAATTAACAATCTACATATTGCATTTAAAGTCTACCTAAAACCAAAAAAAATAATGATGATCGGAAGGATCTGAGATAGTCCTCTCCCGGAATCTATCTAGGAAATATTTAATGATGATGGGAAAGATCTCCTATAGTCCCATCTTGAGCCACACGATAGAAATCCAAATCCAAAAGTTCTTCAAAGAATGAGTAACAATGATAACATGAGACATTAATACTTTACTTAGAGTGCAAGCCAAAATCATGAATGTATGAGTGAAAATTCAATTAGATCGGTAGACTTTGCAAATTCAATTCAACCAATTTTAGACATAAAGTTTGTTTGACAAGACCGGTATAATATTCACATATCAATCTACAAATTCAATTCACCCAATCATAGAGTTTGTTTGACAAGACATGTATAATCTTTACGTATCAATCAATGACTATAACATATAAATTTCAGTTTGATCTTAACTACATCAAACACCTCCACTCAGCATGATTGTGTTTTTCTTTAATGTGTGGAGATGGAAAATGTTTTGCTTTGACGTGGGAGTCATTATTGGCAGGCTCCAGCAAAATAATTATAAACAATAAAATTGAAATAGTCTATTTTTAATTCAAGTATGTATTTAATGTAATAAAATCATTTAGTTGACCATTTAAGATTTTAAAGAATCCATACTTTTGGGATTAATTTTTTAAATAATTCCATAAGAGAGATTAAACTTTTAAAAAGCTACATGAAAATGTTTCTTTAAATCCTCACAAATCTATGTACAAAAACCCTCATTGTGTTGTTGTCTTTGCATTCCATATAGTCATGCTAAATGTATATATATATATAGTTATAGTTATTCCAATATATTATAGTATATGTTATAGCTTCTATACCATTTATTAATTAATATGATAATATTGAAGTCACTTTATTTATCTTCTTTATATCTTTCCTTTTGATATTGCATAGTTGACATTATGTTTTCTTTCATTTTGGTCTAAATTACTTAAGTGTATAGCAAAGATAATGTTGTATGTACTCCATATAAGATTCAACTTTACCTAACAAGAGTGTGATGTAGAAGATACATCTCTTTGAAGACATTCTCAGAGTCTTTTGAAACTTTCAACCTTACTTTTCTAACTTTCGACATGCTTGAAACTTGTATCCTAGCGTTATCCATTCTTTGTAGAAAATATGATTTAAATATCTTTGTTAGATAGCACATGTATTCTAATATATATGTCAAATAAGGGCTCAAACAAAATAACATATAATACAAAATGTAGATCAATTTTTAGGTGTGGAATAAAGAACTCAAAGTGCACATTATGGTTAAAATTGTTTAAACCATCCAAGTCCAACTTTATATGTTTTAAGATTAAGGGTCGTAGTGAAACAAATCTTTGTAACCTGAAAATATTTTGTTGATGTAGGAGAGCAGTATGATATGAATGACTTGGGGTTATCCTCCACTTTGTAAGTAAGTGGAAGTCCTCAAGTAAAGTTGATTTCAAATGAAAACATAGTCACAATCATGGTTCGTAGTGATAATAAGGAAGAATATAAACTTATCAAACCTAAGTATGGCTTGTACAGTACCACTTAAATATTATCTAACCTTAGTAATGCTAAGAGTAAATGATATATCATTGTTACAAGAAAGACATTGACCACTTGCGAGGGGTTATTTTCATGGGAAGGTCAACAACTTTTAAATTTACCATGGTATTTATGTTAAGAGTGGAAAATAGTGATGAGTCCTACTCTTAATTTATGGGTATTATATGATATGTATGTGAGAATATTCAAGACTTTTCTAGTGATAGTTATTCTCTAGAAAGGGGAGGTCATGTGGAAATTTACCATTGGCTAGAAAAATATTACATAGTTAATGGAGAATTTGGTGTGATGTACCATTGAAGTTTTACTATCTTAAGAGCATAAGCTTATGCACTTGGGTTGCTTCTATACTTAGGAGTGAGTTGGAAAGAGTCTGAGCCTAGAGAGAGTGTAGTGTGAAGGAGGAAGTTATTAGAGTATGTAATCATAATGATTAAGTATGGTGATATTGACAACATAAGATTGTATTGGGTGCTTATGTTTAGTTTCACATTCTAATGAACATTTAAAATGGATATTGTAAGTGAGCCTATGTTGTGAATTTGAAACTTGAGTTAGAATGATAAGTGAAGTATCATGAAAGACGTTTTATTATTTCATAAAATGGCATGAAGTATATCAATAGGAGTTCTATTAGTCACTATGCATGAGTCCATTATAAGAGGGGTGAATTATCTAAATGAGAGGGTCACCTTGATGCATTAATTAGTGGAGCAACTACTTGTTCACCTAACAAAGATATTTTCTATGAAGAAAATGCATTTGAAAATAAATAAATAAAATATATGAGGAATGAAGTAAACCTTAAGCTTACCATTGTTAAAACGTCTTTCATGGTAGGATAAAGAACTTGAAAGTGCTAGAATGGACAAGAAAAGAGCTAGACACCAAAATTGGTAAGTACTATGTAGGTATAAAGGATATCATTTTTGAGACATACAAAGTGCAATTGTGGGAAGATAAGACCTTAAGGACAAGTGACTGAATATTTTGGAATGAAATCTTGTAGTAAATTTAGTATTATTGATATAAAATGTTCACATGTACGTGTCAACACAATTACTTATGTATATTCCATTTGTAGGGTGTGGACCCTAGTCACAATAGAAGGGGTGAGGCATTTCCTACAGTGTATCCTCTGAAACCTGTAGTCATGGTAGGATAGTGTTAGCTCACGCTCCCCTAGGCGTGTGATGTTGTCTCGGTTGCTTGATAGAGGGAAGCTTAGTCAATATAGTGACACTTCTCTTATAGGTTCTTGGAGTTAGTCAATATAGTTGACACTCAAGATAGTCCAATGAGAGGAAGGATGGAATGGAAGATGGAAGTAAGTTAGGGAGGAAGGATGAATAGAAATAGTTGAAGGTGTATGGAGGTTACCTTATGGAAGGTGGGAGTTGTGTTTCCATGCAGAAAGAAAATGTATATGTGAATAGTATTCATAATTATGAATTAGAATTCTACAATTGTATAAATAAGCGTTGTTGAGCTAGATTATTGTAATTAAAGTATTTCACAAACATTTAATTGGTTATTATCTTTATAAAATGGAATAGTCTTGTTGATTGGATTGGATGCATACAAAATTACTATAGGGGTGATAGTTATCATCACATTTAAGTACATGTCTTTTTGTGAGCCTTGTAAGTGCTAGCTACATGCATTTTGTGCACATGTACACTAGTATCTATAAGTTCTGCTTACTGATAATGTTGTTTAATTAATGTGGATGTATGGACCATGTGTCATTACCCTTGTTATCAAGTACTCTAACTTGGAATGAGAAGTTTCTTGAAGGTGGAGTAGATGTAACAACCTAATTAATTGTATATAAATTATCTTGAATAGTAATATTAATTTAATTAATTATTAAAATGACTGTAAGATTTATTATAATGTATTAACATTGGCTGGATTGTGGAAGCAATTTATGGGAGGGATAAGGTAGTTGAGGGATTAATGGGGAGATAAGGTAGTTAGAGAATTAATGGGGGATAAGGTTATTGGGGAATTAATGAGGGACTTGAGAGGAGGATAAGAGAGGAGGGAGGACTTGGAAGAGCATCTCATTTTTATTTTGGTCTGAGAATTTTTGAAGATAGAGGGGAGAATTCTGGAAGAGGAAAAATAGTTTTGGACTGCATCGGCATTTCTGGATTTACTGGTAGCTTTCTTGAGGATATTTCTTGAGGGAACTTTCACAAGGCACTGCTATTGCTTGGAATTTTGGGTTCGGGGGCCACGAAACCGTAAGGAATCCTGGAGATAGGGAGACAGAGGTTGTTCCTAGTTAGGCTAGGAGAGTTGAATTAGAGTTTAAGAAATGAGAGTTTCAGAACAATATGAGTTTGAGGTATTTATTATCATTATTATGATATGTTCATTATTGTTATATTATTTCATTTTTTATTATCTTTGAATATGTTATTCATTATCATCCTGCTCATTTTTAAATTCTATTGAATAGTGAAGATTGTTATTATATTTGAATAGAGAACATAATGAAGTATGATAGCACACATTTCTATATTTTAATTTATGTTTATAAGGCTCTGTTGGAAGACAGGGCCCTTCTGGATAACTACTTGATTACCTGGAAAATCACAATATGGGGTTGGGGTATGGAATGGTAAATTCATGATACTTGTACAAATCCTCCCATGGGTCCTAGTTAGGGTCCCATAGTATTATGAGGAGGTCCCATTCCCTCATTCGTGAACATTCATTCACCATATGTCCCTCTGTGTAACATATCTAGTACACGGACAAAAAGCGATCGTCCTAACTTTAGACATCATCAGTCTTGAATCTTCTCTATAAGAGATGATAGTTTCCCTTGTAGTTGCACAAAATTTGCATATGTTGAAGTCTGTGGTCACTCTTAGGATCACTGGATATCCTTCCATGGCTCCAATATTCATCGATTGTTCCAAGGAATTTGTCAGTGGCTATCCATTTGTTGCATTAATGAAACTTGATTACCTGGAAAATCACAATATGGGGTTGGGGTATGGAATGGTAAATTCATCGATACTTGTACAAATCCTCCCATGGGTCCTAGTGAGGGTCCCATCAGATTTTGAGGAGGTCCCATTCCCCTCATTCGTGGACATTCATTCACCATATGTCCCTCTGTGTAACATCTGGTACACCAGACTAGCAGTCGTCCTAGCCTGGGTATCATCAATTCTTGAATCTTCTCTATAAGAGATGATAGTTTCCCTTGTAGTTGCGACAAATTTGCATATTTTGGGGGTCTGGTCACTCTTAGGATCCCTGGATATCCTTCCATGGCTTCAATATCCATTGATTGTTCCAAGGAATTTGTCAAAGTGGCTATCCATTGTTGCATTAATGAAATCCTTACAAGAGGTAGCAATCCTTGGATATACCATTCTCTTTTATGTTCCTCATGAGTTGAATGCGCTAACCTCCCTATAGCATCTTTGAACTTCTAGTTGTATTTTCAGGTCGATTCACCTTCGCTTTGTTGAATTTCATGCAACTCAGACAAA
>SNQJ01S0074405.1:0-34302 GCA_010110895.2 Picea sitchensis
AGAAGGTCCTCCATCTTGAGCTTCCATAGCTCAAAGTTTTTACCATTGAACTTCTCTATCTCGATTCTAGATGAGCTCGCCATTCCTCTTACTTTGCTCAAATCTCCACTGCAAAATCTCCCACTGAACCCAGGTTTATCACAGACCCAAGATAAACTTGATCAATCAAGACTGAGCCAAACCCTCAGCAACAAAGGCGTCCCTCTGAAGCCAAAAGTGTGCTCTGATACCACATGTAAGTTTTAAACCTACGAAGTAAAGCAATGCATATAGATTCTTAAGCAATACATAAATTAATCAATGGCTCATACACAGAATACACAGAGATTTTTACCGGAAACCCTCAACCAGGAAAACCTTTCTTATTTTCATTATATAAAATTTCACCATTCTCCATACAATATATACAATGTTATTAGGTATTCCGTAGATACCAAAACCCTAATCCCTTAATCTAGGATTAATTTACAAATCAGCTAAAAATAGCAAAATCCGCTAAAAATAGCAAAAAACGCCCAAAAAAAAAAATTCGGGGTGTTGCCCTGAACGCTGCACGTAACCAGGGGGGGGCATACCTGCCCCCCCATGGGACCCCCCTAGGAAAGCGCTCGGCGCACACGGCAGAGCCCTAGGTGAAGGGATCGTCAGACGTAGTTGTCGTATCTGACGCACCCACACACACACACATGCAAAGAATATAACACATACCCAACAAATGTGGTGATAATAAATTATGTTAGCACATTCAATAGCATAATCCATTAATAAACATGACAAATGGAATCATAATTCAAACATTTGCAAGATATCAATTGGACGGGGAAAAAGTATTTATATTAATATATGATCAGCAGAAGTGAAAATGTTACGAACTTTCATGTCCGCACAGTTCGAAACTGAGAAACTAAGTTCCTTCCAGCTGGGCCTCCACCACTTCAATCCTCCACCAAAGGCAAGCTCATAAAAGAGAAACAATGAGGTTCTCAATCACTAAGGGAAGAGCTTAGGGGATGAAAACTATTTTCATACTTAAACAATAAAGGGATGCCGACTCAATATGAAGTAAATAATTTCTCCAGAGTAACTTTTCTCTCAAAGTTGAATTATTTCTCCTCTTTTGCATGGCTCGGAATTGGCCCATTTATAGCCTTCAAATGAAACTGAAGGGACAATTTGGGACGTTTCTAGTATATGGAAGGCCAAGGATCATAGATCTCCTATCATGACATGGAAACCCAGCATTAATTTTCATTTTTGGGCACAAATCTTGATGTACGCAGGTGGTAGTGGTGTATCCTTCGTATACACATGATGTATAGTAGGCAAGGTGCGTACATGTGGAAAAATATGTATTTTTAGCTCTGGGATTTTACAAACAGGGATGATAAGTCTGCATAGGGAAATGGAAAAAGGCCTTATGTACAACATTGCATAGGGTGAGGCAAATCTTTATATAACAGATGGCCCCTAATATGTGAGGTCAAAGGAGTATCTGCGATGGCCGAAATTCATTATAAACAACCCAGAAGTGGAGTGATGGGAAACTAGAAGAACTAGTTTCTCATTACATTCTTCCCTGACTTTGCATACATGGTTGCCAATAGAATTACACTGCAGATCCATGTGAAAATATACCAAACAATTGTCTGTGGTCATGAATAGGAAAATATAAATGTGGTTACATGCCAAAGGTTGTCATAGTCATGGACAAGGCCTAGTAGAACCAATATCAAAATCAATCTGAAGATATATGTATACAATGGAGTACAATTTGATATCCCATGATTACTGGAGTCATATAGGTACTGGTCCAATGAAAAGGAAGCAACAGCTTAGGAAATCTGCAGCCACATACTGATATCTTCAAGTCTTCTACAAAATCCTCCAAGGGTTCAAGTCTACATCATGTGAATAAAGGATTTGAGGTCGAACACAATGAGGCATCATTTGATTACCGGTCATTGAGATATATTGTTAACAAATGTGAGACAGTCTACCGATAATGAAAGTAGGTATCAAGGCATCGAGTACATTCTTACAAGTGTGAAAAAAGCAGTCGGGGTCGAACACCTGAAGAATCCATCGATCAGGAGACATTGATGTATTCCCAACTGTCGATGGCAAGGGAGCCTGCCACTAATGAATGCAAGCCTCAAGGTACTCATAAGATTCTAGGTCTTGTTTCCAGAATAGATGAGTTGAATTCGATGGAAGGAGACCCACTGAAAGGAGAGCATTAAGGCATCTCTCATCAGTCAGCACGAGGTACAAAGCAGGAGCTTCATGATTTGGAGGAAATCAGGCGAAGAACATGTTCATGAACCAATGACCTTGTGCGTCTTTCATGTGTGCCAAGTGAAAGAAGTACATGAAAAAGACCCTCTAAATATCAACCAATGAGGAAAACTACTGACAAAGGTGAGGAAACCACCAATAAGGCTAATCGCATCCAAGACACTGCACAAATCCTAATGTGTGAATAGATGTCTTGGCGTCAAACATAAGGGAAACCACCCAATCAATGACCAATGATGAAATGTCGATTGTTGGGTTCAAGGTTACCTACCAATGATGAAAGTAGGATGAGGGTGCATGATAGTACTACAGTATCATGTGACTCTCAGACAATCTGAGGGTATGGCCGACATGCAAAATCAAGAGTTTTGAGAAATGGATGACACAGGTTGATATACTTCCTTTGAACAAGAGCATGAGACATATGGAAGACTCCGACAGCATAGAATCAATGATGAAACCATGAGATGCAGAAGGCATCAATGAAACTCTCTATAGGGACTAGAAGAGTAACCAGTCAGTAGAGAAGACTATGTAACAAGCTCATCTCCCTAAGGTCGTGATAAACCCAAAATTATGATGATTAATGGACTCAATAACTTTGTGCTCTATTCAAAGGCGACACGACTGCTGCCAATATAAGATAATACTCCCTTCCTGTCCATCTTTTTTTGTTTTTTCATAGACAAATGAATGTTATGATACATAGGAGGAAACGAGTGTCGCAAGTAAGCAAAACTAGTTCCAGCAATGGAACATACCTATGCTCAATGCAAGGAGATGCATGCGGGAGATGGACACTCAGGGGAATGTTCCCTCCTAGGTATAGGGTGTCAAATTGTGAAGGATATAAACGAGGCTCTTCTTGGTTGAGGATGCAAAAACTGTTGAGGAAAATGGTTTATAACGCAAAGCAAGAGACGGCTAAAGGCTCAATACTGCAAGCAAGGGCATGAGATGCAATCACAACTTAACACCAAAAAATTTCCTTTTTAATGACATTTATTCTACTTGGTGTGAAAAAGGGATAAACTTGTGCCAAATAGAAGTCCTTTCAAATCCAATTTACGAGTGTGAAAGAGACAATTTCACTTGGAAATATTTTCTCTTTTTGAAGATAAGTTGGAAAAGAGCTTAAATTAAACTCAGTTGGGAATCCTCTAGGTATAAGGTAGCATGTTTATGAGTGAGAAATGAGGCCCATCATAAAGTCATGTACTAGCTATAAGGGACTCCCATTCTTATGGAAAAGATATTTGCATGGGCACCAAATGAGGTAGGGGATCTAAATAGGGTATTCATGTTTGGTAAGTCTCTACCACTTGATAACGACACCACTTATAGCAGATGGAAGGTTCTGTGTCGCAACAAATGGGTTCGTACCTAAGGTATAAAAAGTGACAGTTATAGGGAAGGACAATGCAAAAATGCATGATGGAATGGATACATATCCTATATGTTGGGTAGTGAGAATACCTGCCAGTGGTGACGAACAGCCAACATAACGTTGAAATCTGCAAGAATCCCTGGTGAAAACTACAAAAACTAACTCAATCCACTTCTATATTAGTCCATTAGGAGAAAAAATAACTCAAAACTATAGAAAGTGGGTAAAAACTATTATAAATAGTAACAAAACCAAAAATTACTATGTCATTTTGACTTTTTACCCAAATAGTGAAAATTTTACCAAATTACCTCCAATCTTCAACTAGTGATTCTAGGAGCGTCAGGTGACGAAATCATAAACCATCTAGACCAGGTAATTCTTCTTCCCCTCCTCTTACTTTCTAGTGGATTAAATTTTTAAATTAGGTTTCAAATTTTGAGTAAATTAGAGCGCAAATTGGGAAACTCGGTGTACGCGGGTTGCCACTTATCGGGTCGTGTATACGTTGGGTTATACATGACTGTGAAAACTACAGGGTGTGTATATCAATCCCTATACAAAAATGTAAATGAATTAGCTCGCATACAAGTCCGTAATCAATAAATTCTATGGTTTCTAACTCAAATTTTGACTTTTATCTGGCAGGATGGTGCTAAAATGGAGCGAAAGGGAGCATGAGGAGGTAGATGTTGCTATGGATAGAGATCTGGGGGCCCAAATGGCCTTGAAAAGATGTTTCTTATATAAATTTTAGGCACTCAAAGGGATGAGGGCCCAGGTGAGGTTTCTTGAAATTCTTGTGGGTTACTGGGGCCCTGACAGTGAAAGCTTCAACCTCGATGGGAAACCATTGAGGATTGAAGTAGAGGATATCTACTTTTTGACTAGATTATTGCACCGGGGTGAGGTTGTAAGCCTCAAATCATGGGGAGTAGGGAGAAGAATGAAAATAGAGTAGTACATAGACACCCATTGTGTATCAAGGACTCTGAAGGTCGGGAGTCAACTCCCCATACGAGCGATAAACAATCTCAACCTCAATATTGTTGTCCTCGTGTTGACCAGGATCACGGGCTCGGCTTCGTTGCACAAGGCATCGAGGCCGCTCATTTTCTATGTTGTAGAGTGTTTGATACCCACAGTATATGATTGGTGTACCTCACTACTGGATAATATGAAGAGCCAATTGACAGAGTGCAAACAAGGTAGCAAGAGGAACTTCGGGTTTGCCTCTATCTTATGTAGTTTTTTCTTCGAGCGGGTTCCAGTTTTGGGACCTAGAATCGAGATTCTTCCGAGAGTACCTCACTATCCAACCATGGCATGGTGGACTGAGGTAATGAGACGGAAAGGGGGAGGTAGGGTGCCCACACCATACAATGAGGATTTCTACTACTAGTGGTAGCGACGGGTCATTTCCCTAGATGACTACCCCTATGCAGGGACCAACTTCAGAGGGGATCCTGACATGCCACTCCCACCAGAGACTGCCTAGGGGACATAGGTATGTCAAATGTTTTTAAATATTTCATTTTTTTTTGTATTTTTGTATAGTAGAACAAAAATATTTTTGGATGATTCTTAAGTACTAACTAGACACTTGTGTGAAGTAGACGTAGATCCACGACGGCCGGATGGGCTTCCCCGACATCGGCGGAGGCACCATGGAGACGAGGTGGTGGGAGGAGAAGCTAAGAGAGTCCTTCAAAACGTACAGTGAAATCTGTCTCGTTTTGACTCATAAGATTTCGATGGTTCAGGTAGAGGATCTGTCAGAAACCATGTAGTGGCAAGTGGTTGTTGTGCCTAGAGCTTGGGTGCGACTTTTTCGGTGTCTCACAAATGTTGTAGTTTTTTACCATGACACAAATTCGACGCCACAGGTGTAGAAGTCATGGATATTGTAGTATCAGTTGTATATGTGTATTGAGGGTGTTGGCCCCAATTTTGTACTATAAACACCATATTTTTTGAAATACATATAAAATAGGGATCTTCGCCTTTACTTATATTTACAATGTGTACATTAATGAGATGGTTTTCTTTGATTTAGTTATGTGACAAATGCCAGTCTAAAACAAAATTAGCATAAGCATTGGATACATGATTAGAACTCCTAGGAATGTGATAATAAGTAATAAAATCAAAATGTCATTCTAAAAGACGTACCCGTATGAATCGTCGAAGTAAAGTAGTATCATGCATGCGGTAACTGTCATTCAACTGACATACTACTAACTGGGAATCCAAGCGAACATCTAAAGATCAAATACCATGTGAGATAGCATCACGCAAAATTTCTATAACGATGCTATATTCGGTCACATTATTCATGGATGGACCTAGGCATATGCCACCTAAAGACACCAGTAGACCCTCATGTGAGTAAACCACCCAAGCGGTGGAAGCCAAGTTCCATGTGTGACGACTAGATCCATCTACAAATCCTAGGTAGACCGAAGACTCCATTGACATCTGCCAACCGAGGGAAAACTCGATAAGCAAGATGAAGAGGAAAATAAAGGGAAAATATATATACACTAAATTACATTAGTATACAAAATAGTTCTTCCCAAGCTTGGGGCTCAAGCGTAATACCTTTTCAAGTAGAGCCCATTCCTGGGCTTGGCAAACATATTCCCTTCATAATATTCTAACTCATAGGCTCCTTCTTCTAAGACATGTCACACAATATGGGGAATGTGCCACATTGGTTTAAAATTTCTTGCCCCCAGTGGTTCTTTGGCTTGATCATATAAGAGGGCCAATTCATGCTCAGTGTACAACTGAGGATAGACAGAATTATCGTACTGGACCTTGACATGGCTTTTGTTCACCTCAATAGTTGTAGAGGTGTCTCGATGCTGCTCATCAAGACTCTCTAGGTGTACAAGGCATCGCTTGATATCGGAAGTTTCAGGTAGGAGCGTGACTGCCAACTTGAGAGAAGGGATTTCACGTTCAATAGGTAAAATCGACTCCACGCCATGTACTAACTGGAAAGGGGAAAATCCGATGGAAGTCTTGACCGAGGTTCGATATGCCCAGAGTGTGAGATATAACATAATGTGCCATTCGGACTTACTTTGGCTAACATTTTTTTGCAAAATGGTCTTCAGAGACTTGTTTATGACCTCTACTTTTCTATTTTCCTAGGGATAATAAGGAGAAGAATGACCATGTCTAAACCCCAGCTTAGATGCTAGTTCTTCCATCATTTTGTTTTGAAAGTGACTGCCATGATTAGTGACAATCTCACTCAGGATACTGAACCGGGCAATAATTTGATTGCATACGAAAAAGACGGAAGTCTTCCCGTCAGATTTAACTATAGGCATGTCCTTGGCCCACTTAGTAAAGTAGTCGATAGCCATGATAATGTGTTGATGCCCCCCCAGCTGAAGTTGGGTTGCAATCCACAAAGTCCACCCCCCACTTGGTTAAGGGATCGACAGTAATGACTGGGTGAAGAGGGGTTGTATGCGAGCACATTTTTCGAGTGAACACCTGGAAGGGGTGACACTTCTTAACCACTTCAATACAATCTTTAAATATAGAAGGCAAAAAATAATCGGCTCACAAAAAATTTTGGGTTGTCGCAAGCCTAGATAGGTGACCACCACAAGCCCCACTATGGCAATCATTTAGGATTGATTCGGCTTCTCTGTGAGTTAAACAATGGCGCAAGATGTTTTCTATTCCTCGACGATACAAAGTGTCGCCGACAATAGTATAATTATTAGCTTGGTATCTTACACGTCGTCGGTCATCTCACGAGATATGTTGAGGGAACTTCAAAGTTTGAAGATAGATAACAATGTCTCCATACCAGGGGTCGGAAAATGAGACAAGAAATATGTGTTCATTTTCAAATGAATCAACATTTATAACATCCTCATCTAATCATGTAAAGTCATATATTAACTCTACGAAGACTAGTGATTTCTTGGATTTGGAAGAAGCGAAATCGAGATCAAATTCTTATAAAATGACAATTGATTTGTTATATTTTACTCCTATGATACACCTGGTAAGGACATATTGAAATGGATTGAAATCAGAAACCATGATAGTCTTTCAAAGTAATATATAATTACATAAACATTGGACTGTGTGAACGACATCCAAAGCTATCTTTTCAATGTGAAAATAATTAAGCTCAAGGCCAACTAGGTTTCGACTAATATAGTAGATGAAGTGCTCGCGGAGTTCATCATCCTCCTGAACCAAAACCATACCAATCATCTCCTCAAACGCGGTGATATAAAGCAATTAATCCCTACTATAGTCAGGAGACTTCAATAGATGTGTCGATACCAAGGCTTTCTTCAAAGCATCGAAGGACTCCTAGGCTCACTCATCCCAAATAAAAGGGGTGTCCTTCTTCAAAAGATGCATGAAACCCTTAGTGATATTGCCATAATTTACTATAAACCGATGTAGAAAGTTATCTTTCCCCTGTAAACCTTGAAGTTGTCTAATAGTGTGTAGGGGAGGAAATCGAAGTATTGCCTCAAACTTTAACGGATCTACCATGATCTCGGTCTCAGAAATTAGAAATCCCAAAAGACGACCAAGCCTAACACAAAAGATGCACTTATGAGGGTTCAACTGGATTCTATAGTAATGACATCTTTCAAAAACAAGCCAAAGGTGCATAGAGTGATCCTCTCTCTTACAAGAGTGAGCAGCAAGATCTTCCAACTAAGCATCAACTATATGCTTAAGATCATGAAATGCAAAGGTCATGGCACATTGGAAGGTTTCTCCAGCATTTTTAACGTCAAAAGGCATTTTTCGGTATGCGAAAGTACCCCAAGGACAAATAAATGTCTTCTTGTGTTGATCCTTGGGTTTAATTTGAATTTGGTTATACCCTGAAAGTCCGTCCATAAAATAAAATACTTCGCTTCCCACACACTTGTCGAGAATCTAATCGATGAAAGGTGTTGGAAAGTTGTCTTTAGGACAGGCCTTGTTCAGGTCACGGAATTCCATACATACATGGATATTTCCTTGCTTCTTATTCATAGGAATGGGATTGGATACCCATTCAGTCAAGGGAACCGAGTAGATGAAGCCAACATTAAGTAGCTTCTCCACCTTTGCCTTAATAGCAGGGGCCTTCCGAGGATTGACAACTCTAAGACGTTGTTGAACAGGTTTAGCATCTAGATAAGTTCTAATCTTATGCTCGACAATATGAGTGTCGATTCTTACCATCTCTTGACCAATCAAATACATCTCGAAATTCCTTGAAGAGTTTGGTGTATATCATGATTTATTTTGGCGAACAATCTGCATCGATATGTATGTTTTCAACCTTTCCAGGGGTACGAGAGATATTTATCGTGACGGTAGGATAAATACTCGCCATATTTCCTTCGGCATAAATGTTGTGCATATTAAGTGGAACTATGGAGTGACTGACTATCTCACTCAAACTAGATCGAAAGTCATCTTGTTCGATCCTTTTAAGATCTGGGAGAAAATAAGAGCAGTGATGCATGTCATCCCAAGGTTTGTCAGAACCATTCATGGCTTCGATGATAGATTTTCCTGAAGGAAAAGTCTCATCGAGGCAGTCATGTGAACAAGACAAGGAAGTGGCCCATACGGGCCTAAGAACGGGATCCTCCTCGTCCATCGATGAGGTAACAGGATCGAGATCAGTGGAAGAGTCAAGAATATCTTGATACGCAATATCTATTGTCGATAGTGGCATGGCCATTCCAACATGTGAATGACCTTCACAAGATGAAGTCGGGGAAGGTAGGGTCCACGGATCACTAAAATAAGAAGTGTGGAAAGGAATGGACCTCCCTATCAAAATAGACCTACTGGATATGGCATAAATGTGGTGAATCGGTGCCATGAAGTCGAAAGTACCCATAAGGGAAGAATACATTCTAACACCAAAATTCTCAGTTGGCGACTGAGAATTGTTGATCACAGGGACCGACGGTCCAATAGATGCATTGGGAATAGCATACACAAAGGATAACTAGTTGATCATCACGATCTTCCCTTCATGAGGAAAACAAATATTATGGAATATGGATGATACGATGACGACCATAGCATAGGTCCAATTGTGTACTACTAACAAGTTATAATCAAGAGGAGCATCAACTACATCGACCTCCACCTCTACCATCTTCCCACCTAACTGGATCAGAAAGGCAGGAAGAATACCGTGAGGGTGTAAGGAATGACCATCAAAAGTAGTCAGCATGTTCGATGATTTAGAAAGAGTCCGAGAACCGAGAAATTTCCAATAGATCAGGGACATCACACATGTAGCAGTGCCTTCATCAACAACCGCATGTTTGATGGTATACTTTGAGTAGCCCATGTGGATTTGGAATTCCACATGGTAAGGCAAGCGAAGCTTCACATCTGTGACATCAAACTTGATAACATTTGATCCACTAGGTTCTAAACCTCCTGACGCAGATAATAAGACATTCCTCTGTGAAGGACACGTCTGGTGTACCTCCAAAGCTGACATCGCATAGGGGGTTTGACCCAGGTCCTGAACAATAGAGTAGTTATGGGCGGCTCTAGCATTTGGATTGTGGTTAGAGAACTTGAGTACTCCTTTCGGAATATGAGGTGATGGATCTGGTTTTTCAGTATGTAAATTCATCTCCAGAGGAGGAGGAGGAGATTCTAGACCAGGTATATCCTGTGAGGAGCTATAATATCGATATTGAGTGGCTACATTAACTTTTGCATCGACCATATTGATACACAAACGGTCGTCATCTTGCAACAGCGGGTTTTGACTCCCACCAACTTCATTTGCATCATTTGAGGAACTCAATGCCATGTGTTGGTTATGTGGAAAAGGATTCGTCAGCACGAAGGGCGGTAGACATAATATCCTCGCAGCTTACACAAGTTTGGGGCATAAATGAGTAAGGTGTTCATCTATACAAATCTTAGAGGCAAATTTCACCTTACGTCCTTCTCTCTTGCCCTCTCCAGCATTATTATTCGTCTTCTTACTACTACCATTGTCCTTAAGTTTATTATTATTTTTCCCACCCTTACGATTATTACATCCTTTCTTCTTATTCCTGCCTAGTTGTTGGTTACCATTTGGGTTGGCCGATGATTGCACAGAATGTACATTTGTCGACTGAGTGGGATTGGAAGACACAGACAAATTTGTCCCTCCTGTAAACTGGTTTAGGGACAACTCTTTCAAATGGCTTATCACCAAGTCTATTGATTTTACATTGGTGGAGCCTACAATGCCATCGACATGAGGTCTGGGATTTTGTCTAGGGTCATAAGTTGGCCATGGTGCATCCATAAGAATGTCGTATAACATCCTAGACTGAGTGTATATAAGATCTAATTGTTGGGATTTAAATATTGCTTCTTTCTCAGTGGTAACCGCGGATGTGAAAACATCCTTTGAGATAGGAGAGTGAAAAGACTTAAGGAACCATTATAGAAGAGAGGCTAGGGGTATGGAGGTCTTCATCAACCTCTTTCATCTACGCCACTCTTGGATATGATCTGAGATATAAGTGGTTGTGTCCTGGCATAAAGTTGATATAAGTTCTAGGCCAACATCGTAACGAACCAAAAATTGGAAGTGGTTAAGGAAGACCAACACCATCTGACTAAGGGTCCCATATCCCCCTTAGGTAGCTCGATATACCATTTTTCAGTGACCCCAATGAGGGTGGGTTGAAATAATCTTAACCGAATGGAATCGTCATTAAGGGAATTTGAGGAGCACCAAAGGTGAAAGGTAGTAATGTGATCACCAGGATCATCGTAGTTCTCACCTTCAAATTTTAGAATGCCTGTAGGAAGCTTGGTGGGGATGGGGGGCCATGTAGGATCATGACTCATAGGGTTGTTCATCAACTTAGACAAGTCTGGTAGATTAAGCGTTGCTAGAAAAGGGAGACGGGGTTGCGGCATTTGGCCCCAAGCTCCCTGGAAAGATTGTATTTGAGAAATTGTATCCCATCCATGGTTATGGTAAGCACCATGGCCCTGTCCGGGATTGTAAGACCCTCCTCTCAGATGATTCATAAAAGGTTGGTTGGGCATCATTCTAGTAGGAATGTTCTGATGGGGGTTATAAAAATTGCCCCCAACTGCATTGGATCCAGGTTGGGCGTTGCCCAAAGCATGAAATTGACCTCCTCTGGGTGTGAATCTAGAGGATAGAGGTGGATTCATCATGCAAAATGTGTTGGTAGAAATTGGCATTGAGGAGGTAGGGGTATAGGAAGGAACTTGAGAAGAATCTTGTCTGCCAGGTTGGTTTCTCCACCCAGAAGCAAGAGGATTAGACCTGGGGTTAAAAGCAAGAATGCCTCCCATATTAGGAGTCGTTTGAGGAATTTGAACTTCTCTATCTTTATTCTAGAAGAACTCTCCATTTCTCTTTCTGCACTCAAATCACCACTGCAAAAGCTCCCACTAAACCCAGGTTTATCACAGACCCAAGATAAACTTGATCTATCAAGACCGAGCCAAACCCTCAACAACAAAGGCATCCCTCTGAAGCCAAAACTGAGCTCTGATACCACATGTAAGTTTTAAACCTGTGAAGTAAGGCAATGCATATAGATTCTTAAGCAAAACAAAATTTAATCAATGTCTCATACATAGATTACACAGAGATTGTATACCGAAAACCCTCAACCGGGAAAACCTTTCTTATATTCATTATCTCGAATTTCACCATTCACTATACAATATATACAATGTTTTTAGGTATTCTGTAGATACCAAAACCCTAATCCCTTAATACGGGATTAATTTACAAAACCGCTAAAAATAGCAAAAACCGCCCAAAAAAAGAAAATTCATGGCGCTGCCCCGAACCCCGTCGGCCCCAGGCTACTGCGCGTAACTAGGGGGGGCATACCTATCCCCCCCTGGGACCCCCCTAGGAAAGTTCCTGGTGCACACGGCACAAACAAAGCACTAGCACGAGGGATCGTCAAACGCAGTTATCATATCTGACATGCCCACACACACACATGCAAAGAATATAACACATACCCAACAAAAAGCAAGAATGCCTACCATATTAGGAGTCATTTGAGGAATTTGAGAACAACCAAATGAAAATGGAGTGTAAGGAGGTGTAATTCCCCCAAGCCCAATGCTAGCATTAGGGCTAGCAACTGAGATGGCATTTGAAAACTGTGAAGTAAAGTTCGGCATACCATAGGAAAAAGGACTAGAGGCCATGGGGATGGCATGAACATTATAGCCTGATAAGTGACCTAAAGACCCAAAAGGTTTCAAGGCAAGAGATTGAGCATTCACTATAGTACGAGCCATAGTAATGATAAGTGCCTCTAGCACTACAACCATTGTGGTTGCAGGAGTTGAAGGGGTTCCATTAACTATAGTGGGTGTGGGAGTCAAAGGGGTCCCAATGTTCTGAAACCTAGGTTCAACACTCATCCTTGTAGAATCACAAGTTTGAACAGTGGAGGTGTGTGTACCATGTCTAATAACTCTAGGCCTTTACTCGAAATCTAGTGGTAACTGTAACAAGCAACGGGACCGGTAGGGATGTTGGTCTGACTCCACGATGACTTAAGACTCTAAAGACAAAAAATAAATAGTAAGTCCAACTAGTAATCAAAGAACACACCAAAATTCAAATGGCCAATATGCACACCAATGGGGTAAAGTGGATGAAAGTGGCCTCCCTCCCTAAAGAAGGTATGTCTCGCAAAAGAGAGGCTTGAGACTTCATGCTAAATATTGGAGGTAAGAGAATCAGTTATAAGGGCCCTCGTGGGATTAACAACTAGTCGGTCAGATCCCCCCGGAGAGGTAATCCTCCATAAAGTTGTGTGTGTTGTCCAACCCTTATCTGACCCATGGAACCTGCAGAATAACCCCTACAAGTAACCTATGTGGCACCTAAGTCAAGAAACTAAGCAACCAATGTATAACCAATGCAAAGGCGAGCAGTTGTAAGTCAGGTCCACCGTATGGGTAGGGTAGAAAAGCTCGAAAACTTGAAAGTACCACCTCTCACAGAGGTAAAGGCACTAGCAAGATCCCCAGATACGAATAGATCCCCAGAAATATCTCTGGCGCTAAGAAGGTATTGGGGGGATATCCCTTCAACCAACCTCGCGCGACCTCATGAGAGTGGAGCCTCTTGATATTACCAATTATACAATGGATTTTTCCACTCCCTTTGTCAAACACATATGTTGATTTAATTTCCTTGGAGAAGTTTACTCACAAAATCCTATTCCAAGGCACTAAATCCTAAGTTAGTTTGTGCACCCTAGTGTTGGCAGCCATTTTCACTTTTATCTTTTCCTTACAAGCTACCTACACAAGGGTTTTTGAACCCTCAATACTCGTCGCAATTCGTTAAAAAGAAAACGACATTATTATCTTTGCCTTCGCATATCTACTTCTCGTTTTCATTTTCACGACTGCAAGCGTGAAAACCTACATTTGGGATTCATGTTGATGGCATTAGAATGATCTTTTTGATTGTTATGAACCTATTTTTCTATGTGGTCATAACTCTTTTTTACCTCCAACTTACCACTGGTCGTACATATATCAAAACACCAAACCTTCACACACTTTGCATTTGAACATTGTCAATTTGGTTTCGATTTAGCAATGGTTATATGATATTTTGGTGTCTTTGATCAAATCGTTGGTGCAATATTTGACGTGTTTATCATACAAATACTATTGTTTATTCAACATTCAAATCAACTTTTGGTCATGTATGTCATGGTTTTCAATGGTTATTCATTTGACATTTTGTTTACAATGCTTTTATATACACCATTGTGATTCGAATTAAACTCTTTACCAAGGCATCGTCGATTGTACAACTGACATAATAGTTTTTCATGGTCCTAAATTCCTACACCACCCTCGCACGCAAAAGCATTAACATTTTGCCTTGCATTTCGGGCTGCCTCTGCTTGTTTTGGGAAAACTTGCGGGAAAATGGTTATGTGTTTACCCTGTCAAACCCCCTCACCGATTACCCTGTTGACCATGTGCTATTTTCTATGGCTCATGTAGTGCGAATCGAACCCAATGGTGCCCAAATGTTGTTTTTATTTGATAACACTCGAGAGGACGTGGAGAGGAACAGCTGGTTAGTTTTCATTGAAAAATTCGAGGGTTTAAACCTCGCAGTCACTCAGCAATTTGCCCTCACATTCGATGGATGCAGGGCCAAAGTTGGGGACATCCAACTCGAATTGAATGAAGATTTCCTTAGCTCAACCACTGGTCTACCAGCCAAGGAGAAGAAATGGTTTAAGAATTCGAAGGTGGATGATGTGCCATGGCCACTCCTGTTTACCTCGAGGAAAATCAATAGTTGTGACAAAGGTATGCCAGTCACGGCTCTTAAGTCTAGGTGGCACGATTTGTTGGCCATTATTAAGCAATTCATTACATGTGAAGGTAGATACGGTTTAGTTTTTCTATACCATCTCCGACTGCTCATGAGTTTCATAGATTTTCCTTTGAATATGCCTCATTTCCTCCTTCGCGGTTTGTATAAAATGGCTAAACGATTCAAGAGGGAGAAGGCCGACTCCAGCCTCTTCCACCATTGTTTAATTAAAATTGTTATAGTCCATCATTTGAGGTTGAGTGACAACTGTTGGGAAGCTTTCTTGTTAAGGAATGGATTTCCCAGTCCTGAAATTGGTCAAGTGGACAAAACCGTGGTCACAGAAACCCTTGTTGGGCCTGTCGTGCCCCCTCCTACACTCTTACCCTCTGTTGAACCCTCGACCTACCCGAACGATGACCTACCCAACACCCTGCCTGACTAATGCTTAAAAGACAGTGCTAAGCCTACCAAGAGGACTACAAAGAAAAAGGGTAAGGGTAATAGTGATGTTAATTGAAAGGGTAAGAAGGTTGCATGCTAGGTATCAAGGTGTGCTCGCAATAAACCTAAACAAAACACAGATCAGAAACCAATTGCATTGAGTGAAGATTCTGATTCCGAAATCGAGCGATTTCTGACCGAGGAGTATCCATACTCACATGGCCTTTGTTCTGTCGAGCCCTGTGACTACGTATCGAACCTCCTGTCGTTCCTTAAAGATGACCCTAACTTCCCCGAGATCAAGCTCGACAGTGGAATTGCTGGTAAATTAAGAGATTCTTCACCTGTGTTTACACGGCCTGATCAACCACAGTGCAATGAATGCAACTCATGGATCGACTGATATTATACAGATGTCCCTCTGTTGCAATCTCGAATCAATTCCTTCGAGGACTGAGTAAATGTGTTAACCAAGGAAAATGACAGACTGCAAGCTAATGATAAAAGAAAGAAGACCACGGGCTCTGTCGTTTTCAAAAATGTAGAGGCGGCCACTGCCATTGTTAATTTGAAAATAGCTTGAACGAATCATATCCCTGAAACCAAGGTACGGTATTTCAACAATGATTTTAGAATGATTTTGTTTACTTTGAATTAGTATAAAGGATTGTTTGATAAATCGCATATATTTTTGTTATGATTGAATTGATATAATACGGTTCTGTTTGTAAATAATAACTAGCTACAGAATCGTGAGATTCTGTAGCTAGTCATAAAATTTGAATTTCTGTTGATTTTACAACTAAACACAATCTGAAATAGTGTATTTTTGTGCATCTACAGGTACACACGAATTTCAAAGGGAATTGGATCGATGGTGGCATTTTTTTTTTAACATGTTTTTTTTACACAGTTTTGGATTAGGTTGTTAGTCTTAGTTAGAAATAGGAATTTGGGAGATTGTTCCCATATTTTTTGCAAACAGTTTTGATCATTTCCACAAGGAATGTTTTCATCCTGTGGCCTTTATATTCCTATTATTTTGTAAACAAACCATTGCTGCTTGGAGGCAGAGACTATGGATTGATGATTCAGACTGGAATGAAAGTGGATGTTTGTACGGTTTTAGCTTTCAATATATCATACTTTTATTTCATGTTTTGTTCATTTCAATTTGTAATCAAATTATTAACTACTTTAGATATCAAAATTTGTTACAGGTTGATGTGATGCGATTTAAATTGTGTCCATATTTGATGTCTCTTATTTTACATTACAACAATTATCCTGTTTTAATTTAATGAACAGAAGGTTAATGTTCTTTGTTAAATGAGTAGTTATGTACAAATCTTTGCAGAGGGATTTATCTTAATGTGATTATTTGTAAAATATAAAATTGTTGTTGCTGTGTCCTTTACATGTTATGTCATTAGCATTTAGAAGCATTTTTTCTTTGTGTTTACGCGAAGTCTTGGAGAATCTGGTGTGGGTTTCCCCCATCAAACAGCGAAATCGAGTAGTGTGCACAGGACAAATAGGAAACGTTATTACAGGTCAGTCTGTTAGTGTTATTTAATTAGTCTAGTTAATATATAAATTTCTTGTGATCTGAACACGTCTCACTGTTCATTTCTATAGTTTAGATTTATAGTTAAGATTGTTATTTTATTGCTTAGCTTAGATAGCTTTCATTTTATTTCTTTTTCATAAAAGTTATAAAAATCAAAAAATAATAGCTTCGCTGTCATAAGACAATTCACAGATGATTTTGCAGATTTTGATCAAAATTTGTATTTTGTAAATATTGTATATATAATCAAGATTTAATTTAATTGATAACTGAACATTTAATAAGTAGAATTATTGTTTTATAATATTAGTTAGTAAACTATATATATATTAGATTTGTATATAGTTTGTAGAAGTTGTTTTTCACTTGGATTAGTTTCTTTAGCTTAGTTTTTCTTTCGTTTTCCTAGGACTTAGATCGGCTAACGGAGCCGCTAAACCCGTCGGAGTGGATTAATCCAAAAGGCTTCGGTTATTTACACAACCCCGGACCGGATCCACCCCTCCAGTTGACGAGCGTTCAATTTCACCCATCAACAAATGGCGCTAGAAGGAGGGCCTGAAAATTATTAATGGCATGAGGCAGTCGTAAGACTCCTCCACCACCCAACCGCTCACCTATAGTGACAAGAAGTCATTCAAATGACAACGTCATCCCTCAAACAACAACCACATCAAACGATGATCTATGGATCATGGTTGAACCAGTAACCCCAAATCCTACAGGTGGTGACGTACAAGAGATTGTCTGCCAATCTCTCTTAAGAACACATAGTGCCTTCACCCGTTTAAGACAACCAAATCGAAATTTGGACCAACCATTAGATTTCTCTAATATCAGAGAACAGATTGGAGGCACTAACCTCACTTTAAACCCTATAGATCCAATCCTCACTCCTGCTGCAGGAGGATCTGGAATACCACCCTCACCACCTCCATCATCCCCTTCTTCTTCTGGAGAAGACTCTTCTGATGAAGGCAGTTCCTCATCCTAGCCTTCTACACCACCCACACCAATGGCCAATCAGAACAATCCTGCCAGACACTGGCTCGACCAAGATGTTGTAGCTGTACACTGGCCTCATCATCCCTTACCCAAACATCCAGAGAAATGGCTCCCCAAGTTTGACCTTGATTCTAAACAAATCGCCGAAGATCACATTAAAAAGTTTATGTTATCCATTAGACTCCATAATGTCAAGCACGAAGACGTAGTCTGTAGGTTGTTCCCCTATACTTTCGAGGGCAATACCTCTACTTGGTACTTTACCCAGCAGCCCCATACGATCATGTCATGGGAGAAGTTTGAATCCTGCTTTCTTGAGAAGTTTGGAGACGATAAGTCCCCTAAGTTCTAGTCATGGAGCTTTCTAGTTTAAGAATGAACCCCAAAGAGAAAATCAAAGACTTTAACCAAATATTTTTAACACTAAAGAACTGAATCCCTACAGATTTGATGTCTGCTAAGAATCTTATCATAGCATACTATACGAAAGCCTTACATCAAAGTATAGACATTTGGGTAAAGCGATCTAAGAAAGCCACATTGTTAGAGGCCTTCGAAGAGGCCAGTCAGATTGAGAAAGACATTCTTAGCTTAAAATACACTACTAGCAATGAAATAGAGACTAGTTCATCTTCCAAAAAGAAAATCGAAATCCTCCCTAGACCTGCCCAAAACAAAACGCAACCTGAAAGCTCAGATTTAGAAAACTTAACAAAAGTCGTTCAAAAACTGTCAAATCAAGTTATAGATTTGAAAAGGACGGCCAAATAAGCTTCTTCGAGAAAAGGACCTTACAAACCCCCATTTAGGAAGCCTTTTCCCACCAATCGACCCAATTCAAATACCGAGGGCCTAAATCTAGAAAGCCTGCAATTCGTTATTCAAATAATTCTAGAAGCCCAGGATAACTTGATGCCCCCTGAGACCCCTGAGGAGGTAGTTGAACAAGAAACAGTTGAAGAAGATGATTCTTCTCCGAACATTTTTGGACACTTCTCGGATAGCATTTTTCAAGCTAATTTCGAGACAATACATCCCTACAATACTAGGAGTAAGACAGAAAACAAACCCTCTTCTGAAAACACTACGACTTTACCCCCAAAATAGTCTAAATCAGTTGAGACTAAACAGAGTCATGTAAACCCAAACTTAGATTATGATTTAGTTGAAGATCTGAAAAAGTTAAGGGCTAACATTTATGTTTATGAATTATTAAAATTTTCGTTTCTGCTACAAAAAATGTTATAGAATATCACAGAGAATAGCAAAAACAGTAATCCAAGTAGTAACAATAACCCAAAAGTTCCTTATAACGCCTGCGCTAAGAAAAATTCTGATTCTCATGAGAAGAGAGACCTTCATGTAAATAATGTAACAAATGTAGATAAATTAGCTTTAGAGACTGCAAGTAAAAAGCCACAAGCTTCCACCATTAGTACTCGCAGAAATGTACCTCCATTTTTGTTAACTTTTGAAATCTTTAATAGGAACATGCACAATTGTATGGTAGACTCAGGAGCATCATCCAATGTAATGCCATGGTCTGTGTGTTAGAAGATTAATGTTGAAGTTGAACCATCCACCTTAAAGATCATCCAACTTGATCGAACTAGTGTTAAGGTTATAGGCGAATTAAGGAATGTGCTTATAAGATTATCGTCTAACCCCAAAGTTCATCAAGTGATTGATATTATTGTTGTGGATATTCCAGAATTTTATGGTTTGTTTTTAAGCAGAGACTGGTCAGAGTAGCTACATGTCTATTTCGTGACAGATTGGTCTCACTTGTGGCTGCCTGAGAACAGAAAGCCCAACAAAATTAAGGTAAATCGTGAACGTTACCTAAAGTTCATAGTGACAGATTTAAATGATCCCAATGAACCATTTACACCTTCTGTCGATTCACCCGAAATACAAGGGATGGATACCTTTTTTGGCAATTTCATGGCCGAGACTTTAGCTATCACTAACCTGGAGCAACAGTATGAGATTGTGGCATATATGCAGCCAACAGTTTCTACACAATGGTCGCATGCACCCGATAAAAATCAAATATGGTCTCTTTACTTTGACGGGTCAAAGTCCAAGGAAGGAGTTGGTGCGGGCTACGTTATTATTGATCCAGCAGGTAACAAAACCCTGATTTCATGCAGGTTAGAGTTTGAATGTACTAACAACACAGCAGAATATGAGGCTTTATTGCAAGGCCTCAGAAAAGCATTAGATATGAACATTCAAAATTTAACTGTCTTTGGCGATTCGGAAATCGTGGTTAGACAAGTAAGAGATTCTATCCACTGTTTATCCCCGCATCTTAAAAGCTACCAATCTAAGGTATGGAATTTGATGAAAATGTTTTCTGCTTTTAACATAAATTCTATTCCTAGATTGAATAATTTGGAAGCCGATTTATTAGCTAATGTAGCTTCAAAACTCTTTCCTGTATAAGGATTGTCTCCGAATGCATTCTCCGTCGAATTTTTGTTCAGGCCATCCGTTCCCAACAACATCATGAATTGGAGAGTCTTCGACGACGATCAACAAATTATTGGTTTCCTACATATGGAAGAAAGTTTCCAAGGCACAGTGATCGACGAATGCACTCATGACGACAATTTGCGCAATGTCACGGTAATACCAGGTCCAAGATCTCCTGAATCTTCATCGGACATGGTAAATTATATCCCTAAATCTATAGTTAGATTAGAAAAATTTTATGATCTTCAAGACAAATTCAAAAAATCAGTCAACTGTAAAACAAATAGTTCCTCGTTATCGTATGAAAAAACTAAACTTGGGAACTAATGACAATCCACAGTGCATTAATTTAGGGGTGGGGTGTTCTGAACAAGAGAAAGCTGCATTCAGTAAATTGTTTAATGAATTCAAATATTTTTTTGCATGGACGTATGACGACCTAAAAACCTTTGACCCTAACATCATACAGCACATCATTCCTATGAAACCCCAAACCTTGTTGTTTCAACAAAAGTTAAGAAAAATGCACTCTAAGCTCGAACCGACTGTCAAAAAAGAATTAAATAAACTCCTGAATGATAAGATAATTTTCCCAGTTAGGCACACGCAATGGGTCTCTAATCTGGTCCTTGTCCGAAAAAAGAGTGGTGAAATCTGACTATGCGTTAATTTTCGAAACCTTAACCGAGCATCTGATAAAGACAACTACCTTGTCCCACCCATGGAACAGATCCTTCAACAGGTATCTAGTTCTGAAAGATTATCCTTATTGGATGGTTTTTCAGGGTACAACCAAGTCCTGATGTCTCCTCCAGACCAAGTTAAAACTACCTTCCACACTCCATGGGGCACCTACGCTTATAGGAAAATGCCCTTTGCACTCATTAATGTTGGTGCCACTTTCTAGAGAGTGATGGACATCACTTTCCAAGGCTTAATCAATCAATATGTCGTAGTTTACCTAGATGACGTTACTGTTTTTTCAAAAAACAAAGATGATCATCTAGCTCATTTGAGATCTGTTCTACGGCGATGTCGTAAGTACGACATTTCCTTGAATCCTAAAAAATCTATCTTCGCAGTAGAACAAGGTAAGCTCTTAGGATTTATTGTGTCAAACAAAGGGATGATTATCGACCCTGAAAGGACTCAATTCATCTCGAAACTCCCCCCTCCCTCATCCAAAAAGTCTATGCAGTCTTTCTTAGGCCAGATAAACTTTGTCAGGAGATTTGTCCCTAGTTTTTCAGAAATGGTGAGACCTTTACAGAATTTAATAAAAAAGGATGCATAATATCATTGGGGACCCTTA
Organism: Picea sitchensis; assembly: GCA_010110895.2. Classification (NCBI taxonomy): domain Eukaryota; kingdom Viridiplantae; phylum Streptophyta; class Pinopsida; order Pinales; family Pinaceae; genus Picea; species Picea sitchensis. Next base: position 21,878 of record SNQJ01S0074405.1, read on the forward strand.
GAAAACCAAGCTTTTAATTCAATAAAAAAGGCCATAATAGATGCTCCTTCTCTCATGAGCCCCGACTTTTCACAAGACTTCACGCTCTACACATTTGCTTCTGACCGCTCCTACGTTGTTGTCCTAACTCAAAAGAACACTGAAAATAATGAAGTCCCAATTGTCTTTATGAGCTCTGCTTTCAAAGGCGCAGAACTTAATTACCCAGCGGTAGATCAGCAAGCCTATGTTGTTTTTAAAGAAGTAAATCACTTCTGATCTTATCTTTTGAAATCTAGGACGAAAATTATTGTCCCTTACCCAGCCGTCAGAAATTTGTTAGTGCAGAAAGAACTAGGCGAAAAGAGGGCGAACTGGGTCACCTCCTTACAAGAGGATGACATAGAAATCACCCCAACACAAATAGTGAGAGGCCAAGGGCTATGCAATTAGTTGTTGACTCAGCGGCAGGACAACAAGAATAAAACGATATGTCAAACCCAGGACAGCACAATCAAAATTCAATCTGTTGTGCACAAAACTTTGTCAGTCCCTGGTATGACGATATAAAAAAATTTCTTGAACATGGGTCAACCCCCCGCCACCTGGATCCCACTAAAATAAGAGTGTTAAGATTAAAATATGTCTCCTTTCAGTTGATTAATGGTATTATGTTTCGTCAAAGTTTTGATGGAGTACTAATGCGTTGTCTTGAGAAAGATGAAGCAAAAAATGTCTTACTAGAATTGCATGCAGGAGAAGCTGGTGGGCATTTTGGTGGGGATACCACTGCCCATAAATTTTTAAGAGCAATTTATTACTGGCCTACAATTTTTAGAGATGCTCATGCCTTCTATCACAAGTGTATTATTTGTCAAAAAGCATCCGAGCAGATACAGAAACCAGCCTTCCCTTTGCAGTATGTTTCAATAGACTCCCCTTTTCAGCAGTGGGGTCTTGATATTATAGGTCCAATCAATCCGCCATCCTCACAGCAGCGTAAGTTTATCATAACAGCCACAGATTACTTCACCAGGTGGTCTGAAGCTGCCCCATTAAGAGTCGTAAATACCAGTCAGGTAATTGCCTTTTTAAATTCGAATATTATTACTCGTTTTGTTATCCCTGACTGTTTAGTATTCGATAACGCTTCTTATTTTTCATCTCTTGAGATGAGTGAGTTCGCTCTAGAAAAAGGAATTAAATTGAAATATTCTGCTAGCTATTATCCTCAGGGCAATGGATTGGCAAAATCAACTAATAAGAATCTGATTAAAATCATCAAGAGAACAATCTCTGAAGATCACAAAAATTGGCATAATGCACTGTTAAACGCAATCTGGGCTGATAGAGTAACACCGAAAACTGTTGTGGGTAACTCTCCCTTCTTTCTCATCTATGGTAGAGAAATAATTCTGCCACCACATATTCTTCTGCCCTCTCTACAGCTATCACAAAAAATACAGGAAGAGAATTGCCCCCCTTTGGAGAATTGAATTAACGTGTTAATAAAACTAGAAGAGGTAAGGGCTCAAGCAAAATAAAAGTTGGATCAACATCAACTAGTGGTCAAAAGCTGGTTTGAGTCCAACTCTTCTTCTGACAGGAACTTTGAAGTAGGTGACCTTGTCCTAAAATGGGACAAACCACATGAGGGAAAGGGAGATCATACGAAGTTTCAGAACTTATGGCTAGGACCGTTTTTAATTGCTGAGAAATTGGGTCCCAGCTCTTTCTGATTACAGAGTCTAGAGGGATAGCCAGACACCTATTCGGTGAATGGCCAAGCTCTAAAAAGGTATTTCGCTTAAGGACAACCCTGTGTGCACATTGTAAATATTTTTCCTTGTTTGTTCTTCATTTTCTTTTGTTGTTTTGGTTTTGATTTCTCCCTTACACTTATCAGTTTTTTTCTTTTGAAATACACATACCTGCATTATGAATTGTTCAGACAAAGAAAACAGAAAAAAATTTCTTCTAAAATGACTACTGAAAGTTTTTCTAAACATCAATTATGATACGCTTATGATATTTACAGCCATGTTAAAGAAAGTCTGTTGTTTGAATGAAGTTTATTGATTTTAGTCTGTAATTGAAGCCTGTCACAATCATCCATTTTCTTCTTACGTTGTCCCTGTTCCTTAAGGGAATAACTCAAAATATGTCTCCCTGCCTTCGAAGGTCATTTTGTTAATAAACTATCTCTAGATCTTAAAAAAGGGACAATTTAAAAATCTATCTCAAGGTCTGTAAAAATATGTCCAAAATATCATAATTTTCAGCGTCACCCCGCTCAATTATATATCTTGAAAAAAATGAATAAATCACTAAAAGAGTTGTGGGAAGTGCTTGTAAACCCGTCGGGATACTGAACAGGTCTGCTGGCAGCGGGTAAATGCATGCATGATGCCAAGACAACTTCGTCGGGGTATTGAACAGGCCCGCTAGCAGCGAAGCAATGTCGGGTATATGAAAGTTTGCAAATATGGAATCTCTTGACCTTAAAATGCCCTTTATTCTGATCTGGAACTTCCTGGCAGGATACGGGTATCAGAGTGGGTTAAATGGCAACCTTGTCGAGGCTATGGACGCCTACTGGCAGCAGTGGCTCTGTCAACAGTATTGGAGATTTTATCCTTAATATCGTGACTTGTTTTTATTAAGATTGTTATCAGTTTTCATCTTTTAAAATAACCAGCTGGAATTTTTATGATTGATGACGATGTTTAAACAATTTTCTGATTGTTTATGAGTTAGGATTATTCTCATTGTCTTAATCTGGACTTGTTCGTTTAGCAGAGATAACTGCTTCTACCAGTGTGTCACCATTGTTGGCAGCCATTTTCACTTCTATATTTTCCTTACAAGCTGCCTACACAAGGGTTTTTGAACCCTCAATACTCGTCACATTTCATTAAAAAGAAAACAACACTATTATATTTTCCTTCGCATATCTACTTCTCGTTTTCATTTTCACGACTGCAAGCATGAAAACCTACAGTTGGGATTCATGTTGATGGCATTAGAATGATCTTTTGGATTGTTATGAACCTGTTTGTTTATGTGGTCATAACTCTTTTTTACCTCCAACTTACCACTGGTCGTACATATATCAAAACACCAAACCTTCACACACTTTGCATTTGAACATTGTCAATTTGGTTTCGATTTAGCAATGGTTATATGATATTTTGGTGTCTTTGATCAAATCGTTGGTGCAATATTTGACGTGTTTATCATACAAATACTATTGTTTATTCAACATTCAAATCAACTTTTGGTCATGTATGTCATGGTTTTCAATGGTTATTCATTTGACATTTTGTTTACAATGCTTTTATATACACCATTGTGATTCGAATTAAACTCTTTACCAAGGCATCGTCGATTGTACAACTGACATAATAGTTTTTCATGGTCCTAAATTCCTACACCACCCTCGCACGCAAAAGCATTAACATTTTGCCTTGCATTTCGGGCTGCCTCTGCTTGTTTTGGGAAAACTTGCGGGAAAATGGTTATGTGTTTACCCTGTCAAACCCCCTCACCGATTACCCTGTTGACCATGTGCTATTTTCTATGGCTCATGTAGTGCGAATCGAACCCAATGGTGCCCAAATGTTGTTTTTATTTGATAACACTCGAGAGGACGTGGAGAGGAACAGCTGGTTAGTTTTCATTGAAAAATTCGAGGGTTTAAACCTCGCAGTCACTCAGCAATTTGCCCTCACATTCGATGGATGCAGGGCCAAAGTTGGGGACATCCAACTCGAATTGAATGAAGATTTCCTTAGCTCAACCACTGGTCTACCAGCCAAGGAGAAGAAATGGTTTAAGAATTCGAAGGTGGATGATGTGCCATGGCCACTCCTGTTTACCTCGAGGAAAATCAATAGTTGTGACAAAGGTATGCCAGTCACGGCTCTTAAGTCTAGGTGGCACGATTTGTTGGCCATTATTAAGCAATTCATTACATGTGAAGGTAGATACGGTTTAGTTTTTCTATACCATCTCCGACTGCTCATGAGTTTCATAGATTTTCCTTTGAATATGCCTCATTTCCTCCTTCGCGGTTTGTATAAAATGGCTAAACGATTCAAGAGGGAGAAGGCCGACTCCAGCCTCTTCCACCATTGTTTAATTAAAATTGTTATAGTCCATCATTTGAGGTTGAGTGACAACTGTTGGGAAGCTTTCTTGTTAAGGAATGGATTTCCCAGTCCTGAAATTGGTCAAGTGGACAAAACCGTGGTCACAGAAACCCTTGTTGGGCCTGTCGTGCCCCCTCCTACACTCTTACCCTCTGTTGAACCCTCGACCTACCCGAACGATGACCTACCCAACACCCTGCCTGACTAATGCTTAAAAGACAGTGCTAAGCCTACCAAGAGGACTACAAAGAAAAAGGGTAAGGGTAATAGTGATGTTAATTGAAAGGGTAAGAAGGTTGCATGCTAGGTATCAAGGTGTGCTCGCAATAAACCTAAACAAAACACAGATCAGAAACCAATTGCATTGAGTGAAGATTCTGATTCCGAAATCGAGCGATTTCTGACCGAGGAGTATCCATACTCACATGGCCTTTGTTCTGTCGAGCCCTGTGACTACGTATCGAACCTCCTGTCGTTCCTTAAAGATGACCCTAACTTCCCCGAGATCAAGCTCGACAGTGGAATTGCTGGTAAATTAAGAGATTCTTCACCTGTGTTTACACGGCCTGATCAACCACAGTGCAATGAATGCAACTCATGGATCGACTGATATTATACAGATGTCCCTCTGTTGCAATCTCGAATCAATTCCTTCGAGGACTGAGTAAATGTGTTAACCAAGGAAAATGACAGACTGCAAGCTAATGATAAAAGAAAGAAGACCACGGGCTCTGTCGTTTTCAAAAATGTAGAGGCGGCCACTGCCATTGTTAATTTGAAAATAGCTTGAACGAATCATATCCCTGAAACCAAGGTACGGTATTTCAACAATGATTTTAGAATGATTTTGTTTACTTTGAATTAGTATAAAGGATTGTTTGATAAATCGCATATATTTTTGTTATGATTGAATTGATATAATACGGTTCTGTTTGTAAATAATAACTAGCTACAGAATCGTGAGATTCTGTAGCTAGTCATAAAATTTGAATTTCTGTTGATTTTACAACTAAACACAATCTGAAATAGTGTATTTTTGTGCATCTACAGGTACACACGAATTTCAAAGGGAATTGGATCGATGGTGGCATTTTTTTTTTAACATGCTTTTTTTACACATTTTTGGATTAGGTTGTTAGTCTTAGTTAGAAATAGGAATTTGGGAGATTGTTCCCATATTTTTTGCAAATAGTTTTGATAATTTCCACAAGGAATGTTTTCATCATGTGGCCTTTATATGCCTATTATTTTGTAAACACACCATCATTGCTTGGAGGTAGAGACTATGGATTGATGATTCAGACTGGAATGAAAGTGGATGTTTGTACGGCTTTAGCTTTCAATATATCATACTTTTATTTCATGTTTTGTTCATTTCAATTTGTAATCAAATTATTGACTACTTTAGATATCAAAATTTGTTACAGGTTGATGTGATGCGATTTAAATTGTGTCCATATTTGATGTCTCTTATTTTACATTACAGCAATTATCTTGTTTTAATTTAATGAACAGGAGGTTAATCTTCTTTGTTAAATGAGCAGTTATGTACAAATCTTTGCAGAGGGATTTATCTTAATGTGATTATTTGTAAAATATAAAATTGTTGTTGTTGCGTCCTTTACCTATTCTGTCATTAGCATTTAGAAGCATTGTTGCTTTGTGTTTACATGAAATCTTGGAGAATCTGGTGCGGGTTTCCCCCATCAAATAGCGAAATTGAGTACTATGCATAGGACAAATAGGAAACGCTATTACAGGTCAGTCTGTTAGTGCTATTTAATTAGTCTAGTCAATATATAAATTTCTTGTGATTTGAACACGTCTCACCGTTCATTTCTATAGTTTAGATTTACAGTTAGGATTGTTATTTTATTTCTTAGCTTAGATAGCTGTCATTTTATTTCTTTTTCATAAAAGTTATAAAAATCAAAAAATAATAGATTCGTTGTCATAAGACAATTCATAGATGATTTTGCAAATTTCGATCAAAATTTGTATTTTGTAAATACTGTATATATAATCGAGATTTAATTGTATTGATAACTGAACATTTAATAAGTAGAATTATTGTTTTATAATATTAGTTAGTAAACTGTATATATATTAGATTTGTATATAGTTTGCAGAAGTTGTTTTTCACTTAGATTAGTTTCTTTAGCTTAGTTTTTCTTTCGTTTTCCTAGGACTTATATCGGCTAACGGAGCCGCTAAACCCTTCGGAGTGGATTAATCCAAACGGATTGGGTTATTTAGACAACCCCGGACCAGATCCACCCCTCCAGTTGACGAGCGTTCAATTTCATCCGTCAACACCTAGAAAATAAAATCGTGACTAATCAATTTTAAATTGTAGCATTAACTTTAGTAGTCGTGATTACTCAAAAAGGTATGGTAGTGAAACTCATGATGTTATGACTCAACAAGAAAAGTAAATATGAATATAATGGAAAGTCCTAACTTCAATTTTCAATGAATGATATGCTTCTAATAACAAATGCAATTTTCAATTTCAACTCTGCAATTCCAAAGTAAAAATGAAATATTTCTTTACATGCACTAAGCTAATGACAAAAGACTCAAAAGATCAAAAATGCTAAGCAATGCAAAATGCCCAATATTTTTGTATTTTCAATATAAGAAAAATGAAAAAGCATGGACTAAAAAGAAACTTGATATATAAAACTCTATTGTGTATAGAAAAGGATAACTCAAGAAGAATACCAAGGAATGAAACACCCATCCCAGTGTACAAGGACAATCAAAATGAAAAGGTGATGAGAAATACTCTGCCCAAAAATTCAAACCCAGACAGGTTTCATGTCATCCCACAGGCACTTAATAGTCAGTACAGAGACCCAAGAAGACTCAGCACACACCAAATCCCACCCAACAACCACCAAACCCATCAAACAAGCAAATAAGTCTAGTGTACATGACTGTTCAAGCAAACAGAGCCTATGTATGCATCTTGCAGAGGGGCATCCCACGTATATACGCGACTGTCAAGCCAAAAAATGTGTATATGTTTCAAAAACAAAGCCAGGTAAGGGAGAAGGCTGAAAAACTCAGAACCAGAGTGAACAGAGGTTGTCAAGCAATGATACTACAAGAAATGCAATAGGAACGAGAGAAATATAAGGAGGAAAGTACTCCAAACCGTAAGAAAGAAGATTCAATCCCAAGTATGGTCGCCAATTCTATTACGAGGAAAATCTCTTTATGGCTAGGGTAAACCACAGCAGACGGAAATGACTGCAAAAATCAACTCTCTTCTCAAGTATGCTATGTAAAACAATATGCTAGCAAGATAAGATAAAATGCCTACGTCATCCATATGTTCAATGAAGTCCACCGTTGAGCACTTGACCCAAAGCAATATACTTGCAACTAGTCCTCAACAACCAAGCAAAGCAAGCATATGGTGATAATAAATTATGTTAGGACATTCAATAGCATAATCCATTAATAAACATGAGAAATACGCCCATGGAATAATAATTCAAATATTTGCAAGATATCAATTGGACGAGAAAAGAGTATTTATATTAATATATGATCAACAGAAGTGAAAATGTTACAGACTTCTGTGTCGGCACAGTTCGGAACCGAGAAACTAAGTTCCTTCTAGTTGGGCCTCCACCACTTCAATCCTCCACCAAAGGCAAGCTCATAAAAGAGAAACAATGAGGTTCTCAATAAATAAGGGAAGATCTTGGGGACTGAACACAGTGTTCATACTTAAAGGATAAAGGGATTCAAACTCAATCTGAAGTAAATAATTTCTCCAGAGTAACTTTTCTCTCAAAGTTGAAATCTTTCTTCTCTTTTCCATATCTTGGAATTGGCGCATTTATAGCCTTCAAATGGAACTAAAGGGCCGAGTCGGAACGTTTCCAGTATATCGAAGGCCAACGATCATAGATATCTTGTCGTGACATGAAAACTTGACATTAATTTTCAATTTTTGGCACAAATGTCGATGTACGTGGGTTGTAGTGGTGTAGCCTGCATAAACGCATGATGTATAGTATGCAAGGTGCGTACATGTGGAAAAATATGTATTTTTAGCTCTAGTATTTTACAAACACGGACGATAAGTCTGCATATGGAAATGGAAAAAGGAATTCTGTGCAAGATTGCATAGGGTGAGGAAAATATTTCTATAACATCAATTTTCAATAAATGAAAAAAAAATCCCATTCTCCCAATAAAGGGGCTTCTCCTCTAAATACCTGGTGAGGAATTTTATTTGTCCAATGTCTAAAGCTTCCAATCAAATATTTTAACTAAAATTGTTCTTGAAGATTACCTTTTAGAGAGGATATGAAGATCTCAGGCTCCTAATCATGAGGATGAATAGCAGAAATGGTGGAGTCAATTCTTTGAGGACTATGCCTCAACAAAGCACATGAAAAAATAGTATTTTAATGAGGGCACATCATGTCACCGCTCAAAATTTGTAGATCATGTCTCATGTAGCTCTTTCTAACACTAGTTAGGATCAATGGTGTCCTTCCATATGAGACCTCGAGAAGCATATACAAAGGATAATTGGTCATCTCTTGCAGAGGAAGTCCCATAAAATATATGTTTGAGCAATGAATGAATCTCTTATGAGGTGGAAGCTTCCCAACATTTCTTTTCCTTTTTCTTACAATTCATTGAAATGGATTCCTATTGGGTATGTGTTATATTCTTTAAAAAAAGTATCCCATGTATTGTATATTGATATGGGAGCAATGGAGGATTTGGGGTCCCCCCTATAAGGGGGTTCGGGAGAGGAGACCCCGAAAAATATTTTTTGGTGGTTTTTTGCGTCCATTTTTTGCGGTGTTTCATCACATGGTTTTGTAATTTTGGTCAAGGAATTAGGGTTGTTGACTAATATAGGTCAATTGATTAAGGGTTTGGATGCCTCATTATCCTATGTATATATTTTATTGTAAACAATGAAGACATATGATGAATAAAGAATATTAGAGGAGTGGTACTAAACAAGTTGTTGGTTTTATCAATTTGGATTTCCAGGGTAAAAATCTTTGTGTAATGTATCTGTGTGTGTGTGTGTGTGTCCCATTGTATCTTTTATGTTTTTTATTAAGAATGTGTTTTCAATAATTGATTGTACAAGGTTAAAATCTACATTTGGTATCGACCTGTTATTGGCTTCAAGGGGACACCTTTGTTGCTAAGGGTTTGGTTTAGGTCTATGATAAACCTTGTTATAGTGGGAGATATGCAGTATCGATTCTTCAAGTGAAAATAAATGGTGAGTAGTTCAAAAATAGAGATTGATAAATTTAATGGAAAAAAAAATAGCTTTGGAAGATCAAGATGGAAGATTTGTTGGTTTCCAATGTCTGAAGCTTCCAATAAAGCATTTTAATGGAAAGTGTGCTTGGAGGTTACCTTGCGGAGAGGATATGAAGAGAACGAGCTCCTAATCATGAGGATGAATAGTATAAATTGTGGATTCAATGCTTTGAGGACTATGCCTCAAAGAATCACATGAAAAGAATAGTGTTGTAACAAGGAGGCATCGTGTTACCGCTCAAAATTTGTAGATAATGTCTCATGTATCTCTTTCAGACACTAATTAGGGTCAATTGAATCCTTCCATATGAAACCTCAATAAGAATATACAAAATATGATTGGTCCTCTATTATAGAGAAAGTCCCATAAAATATATGTTCGAGCATTGAATGGATCTCGTATGAGGTGGAAGCTTCCCCAATGTTTCTTTTCCTTTTTTTTACAATTTGTTGAAATGGATTCCTTGGATAGACGTGGGAGGATGATTCATTAGACATGGTGGGGTAGCTTAAAATCCCCATGTATTTTCTCTGGAAGCTTCATGCAACTAACTCATAGGATAGTGGATATCACATCATCGTGGCATCTATTGAATTGGTCGGTTGGGGAATCACTCCTTCCCACTAAGAAGCTTTTGGACCACCAAAAGTTTGGTTTCATTCAGAAAATAAGTGAGGGTATAAATCCCTCACTTTTATATTTCCATACATTATGTTTTATTTGGATGCATTCCTTTTAGACCCACACAAAGATACTCTACATTGCCTCTTCATGAAGTCCTCACCCTTCTATCAAGAATAACATATTTCCGCAGTTCATCAAGATATTTAGGAGCAAAATATTTAACAGAAGGAACTTGAGCATTCTCTCCTTGATCCATGATCATAGGAATCTCATATAGTTTCAAGTTTTCAACATTAACCATGGAATACATCTACATATAAGGAGGTGACTCCAACCGGAAATCATTGTCACAAATATTTTCCAAAATTTTGAAAGGACCATACCTGATTGGATTAAGAATTTTACCTTCACCTTTAAGGTATTCTTTGCTAATGTGTAATCAAACTTGATCACCAACTTGAAAGTGATGATCAACCCGATGCTTGTCATGCCTAGCCTTATACTTTTCTTGGCTCTTTTCCAACTGTTCATGTATGGCTTTATGAACCAATTGAATCTTTTGGATGAACTTCTTGGATTTATCTACGTCATTACATCCATATGCCATTGAATCTTTCCCAAGAGTGAAGTTTAGAGGATACTTAGGAAAATAACCAAAACATGTCTCAAAAGGATACCTCTATGTAGAAGAATGTATGGTATGGTTATAGGCATGTTGTACATAATACAATTGTTCATCCCAAAGCTTAGGGCACTTGTTACAATATCCTTAGAGTAAGTGTATCAATGTCATGTTGGCCACTTTTGTTTGTCCATCAGTCTATGGATCAAAACAAGTTCTCTTATGAAACTTAGTGTCCATTAACCCCCACAAAGTTGATCAAAATTCCCCAAGAAAGTGGGAGTCTCGATCATATATAATGGATGTGGGAAAACCAAAATGAAACCAAACATGTTGGAAGAACAAATGTGTAGTCCCTTCTCTTGTCACTTGTTTCTTACAAGGCACCAAAACACACATTTTTCTAAATTTGTACACAACAACATATAGATAATCACGACCTTTCCTAGACATAGGAAAACACCCTACAAAATCCATAGACACACTTTCCCATGGATGAGAAGGCACAGGAAGTGGCATATACAAACCCAATTTTCTATTACATGGTTTTCTAATCGCACACATCACACTTATTTTTACATTTTTGGACACAATTTCATAAATCTGAGGCCAATAACAATAGCGTTGTAATTGGGCTACTATTTTTCCCACGCCAAAATGACTAGAAATGAGAGAATTGTGTGCTTCTCTAATTACATGCACTCTTTCATCTTATGGAATACACAATTTACCAAGATGATATAACAATTTGTCATGTACATGATAATCTAATTCTTCCACTTTTGCCCCATGGATTAGTGTTTCTTAAACATCCTTAAAGTCTTCATCTCTCACATATTGTTCAATATAACTTTCATGAGCTAATGAACTATGTTGTAAAACAATGGATGCATTAACAGAAGGTCTAGATAACATATGAACAACTTCATTTTGTACACCTTTATTATACATGATGACCAAATTTAATTGTTGCAAGAATCCCATCCACCAGAAATGATGTGACTGTTGTAGATTGGTTTGTGATTGGAGATATTGAAAAGACTAATGATATGTATGGATGATTGTCTCTTTTCCCATCAAATTATGTTTCCACTTCTTCACACTCTGAACCAAAGCATATACTTTTTTTTCATAAGTAGGATAATTTCTAACCACACTGGTGAATGTCTCATAATGGTAACAAATTGGTTTCATCCCTTGTATTAACATTGCTCCCATGGCGTAATCACTTGCATTAGTTTCAATCTCAAATGGTTGTTGTAAATATGGCAATGTTAGAACAAGGTTTGTGTTGATATTCAATCTCAAGGTCTTGAAGGATTTTTGTTGTTTACCTCCCCAATGAAAGACCCGCTTAGTATTTTTCAAAGAATGTAAAGGAGATGGAAGAAAATAAAAGTTAGCAATGAAATTCCTCCAATATTGAATTTCCCCTAAAAATCTCCTAACTTTTGTTACATTATTAGGATTAGGCCACTTCATAATGGCTTCAACTTTAGAGGGATCGATTTTCAATTCACCACCCTCTACAATATATCCCAAATAAACTAAAAATGTTTTCCCAAATTCACATTTTGACATATTTAGGCACGATTTCTCCTTTTTCAAAAAATCTAAGACTTTCCTAACATGCTTCACATGATCTTCCCAACTTTTACTAAAAATCAATATATCATCTAAGTAGACTATTACAAAATCATCTATGAATGGCCTAAATACATCATTCATAACC
>SNQJ01S0074405.1:34312-67606 GCA_010110895.2 Picea sitchensis
TTCTTGGATTTATCTACGTCATTACATCCATATGCCATTGAATCTTTCCCAAGAGTGAAGTTTAGAGGATACTTAGGAAAATAACCAAAACATGTCTCAAAAGGATACCTCTATGTAGAAGAATGTATGGTATGGTTATAGGCATGTTGTACATAATACAATTGTTCATCCCAAAGCTTAGGGCACTTGTTACAATATCCTTAGAGTAAGTGTATCAATGTCATGTTGGCCACTTTTGTTTGTCCATCAGTCTATGGATCAAAACAAGTTCTCTTATGAAACTTAGTGTCCATTAACCCCCACAAAGTTGATCAAAATTCCCCAAGAAAGTGGGAGTCTCGATCATATATAATGGATGTGGGAAAACCAAAATGAAACCAAACATGTTGGAAGAACAAATGTGTAGTCCCTTCTCTTGTCACTTGTTTCTTACAAGGCACCAAAACACACATTTTTCTAAATTTGTACACAACAACATATAGATAATCACGACCTTTCCTAGACATAGGAAAACACCCTACAAAATCCATAGACACACTTTCCCATGGATGAGAAGGCACAGGAAGTGGCATATACAAACCCAATTTTCTATTACATGGTTTTCTAATCGCACACATCACACTTATTTTTACATTTTTGGACACAATTTCATAAATCTGAGGCCAATAACAATAGCGTTGTAATTGGGCTACTATTTTTCCCACGCCAAAATGACTAGAAATGAGAGAATTGTGTGCTTCTCTAATTACATGCACTCTTTCATCTTATGGAATACACAATTTACCAAGATGATATAACAATTTGTCATGTACATGATAATCTAATTCTTCCACTTTTGCCCCATGGATTAGTGTTTCTTAAACATCCTTAAAGTCTTCATCTCTCACATATTGTTCAATATAACTTTCATGAGCTAATGAACTATGTTGTAAAACAATGGATGCATTAACAGAAGGTCTAGATAACATATGAACAACTTCATTTTGTACACCTTTATTATACATGATGACCAAATTTAATTGTTGCAAGAATCCCATCCACCAGAAATGATGTGACTGTTGTAGATTGGTTTGTGATTGGAGATATTGAAAAGACTAATGATATGTATGGATGATTGTCTCTTTTCCCATCAAATTATGTTTCCACTTCTTCACACTCTGAACCAAAGCATATACTTTTTTTTCATAAGTAGGATAATTTCTAACCACACTGGTGAATGTCTCATAATGGTAACAAATTGGTTTCATCCCTTGTATTAACATTGCTCCCATGGCGTAATCACTTGCATTAGTTTCAATCTCAAATGGTTGTTGTAAATATGGCAATGTTAGAACAAGGTTTGTGTTGATATTCAATCTCAAGGTCTTGAAGGATTTTTGTTGTTTACCTCCCCAATGAAAGACCCGCTTAGTATTTTTCAAAGAATGTAAAGGAGATGGAAGAAAATAAAAGTTAGCAATGAAATTCCTCCAATATTGAATTTCCCCTAAAAATCTCCTAACTTTTGTTACATTATTAGGATTAGGCCACTTCATAATGGCTTCAACTTTAGAGGGATCGATTTTCAATTCACCACCCTCTACAATATATCCCAAATAAACTAAAAATGTTTTCCCAAATTCACATTTTGACATATTTAGGCACGATTTCTCCTTTTTCAAAAAATCTAAGACTTTCCTAACATGCTTCACATGATCTTCCCAACTTTTACTAAAAATCAATATATCATCTAAGTAGACTATTACAAAATCATCTATGAATGGCCTAAATACATCATTCATAACCCACATGAAAGTAGCAAGAGCATTGCAAATCCCAAAGGGCATAACCATCCATTCAAATAAACCTGGTATTGTTTTAAAAGTAGTTTTCCAAATATCATATTCGAAAATCCTTACTTGATCATAACCACTTCTTAATTCTAACTTAGTGAAATAAGTTGAATTTTTTAATTGATCCAACAAATCATGAATACTAAGAAGAGTGTAACGGTTCTTCATTGTGATTTTTTTCAATGTCTGAAAATTCACACACATTCTCCATGTACCATCTTTCTTTGGTACCAACACAATGTGTGATCCACATGGATAAGCACTTAGTTAGATGAATCCTTTCTCAAGCAACTCCCAAACTTGATTCTTTATTTCTTCATTCTCAAGCACATATAACCTATACATACCAATGTTAGGAATAGGTGACTCTTGCTGCAACTAGATCTCATGTTGTATCTCTCTCCTTGGAGGTAATCCTTGTGGTTGGAAGCAGAAGAAACAAAGGTTGGAAGACCAGTAGGAAACCAACATTGGACATACTCATCATCCTAGCCCATTCCTCCAATCTTGTACCAAAGAAACAAACGACAAGGTAGCAACCAATCGACCTCACAAGAGGATCACCACTTATTGAGCCTACCAAAATCATAGAATAAAAATGGCCAGACAAAGACCCATCGATGCAATAGAATGAGAAAAAGAAGAAAAATTTTCATGTTTCTTCTAAAGAAATAGTGTTTGACTAGGACGATGAAAAACAAGATGCATAGTCGACTCATGCCAATGAAAAAAATAATACTAGTTGACCTAGCTCGACCAGGAAGAGCGGGAAGAGGGGAATCAAGAAGGTCGGGAGAGACTATCATCACTAGGACATAGAATAGAGAGAATTGCCTCCCCAACATAATACAAACACATAAGAGCATACTCATGTACCTGAGTAGTCATTCCATCATACAAAGCTAGTACAATTGCAATAAATTGAACCAGTTGTCACTCAATGAACCGGAAAAGTAGCGTCAGAGAAATAGAAAATGCAACAGGTGTAGCAGGTGCATCAAAAAGATATGGGTGCACAAGATACAATAGAACACTCAAGTGTGAAACAATCAACTCACAAGAAAACAGACCGAGGGACAACAGACAAGTAGAACCTTTTTCTAGAGCAGTCCTTGGGACAACAAACAACTAGAGAAGGGATAAGGACAACTGCACCAACAAAACCATCCATGGAAAACCCAGATCTACCACTTAAAAAGACACCCAAAAGGACTTATGAGCCATCAAAAATGTCATCGAAATCAAAGAGAAGACTATAAATAAGAAGAAGACAATACACAAGAAAGAAACCACTTTTTCAATCACTACTTTCGCATCTTTCAGGCCTATGGGAGCATCTACACCCACCTAGAGATGATTTTTGACCCAATTGTTGCTTCAGAAAATTAAATTGTATATCTATACAACAAAGTCACAAAATAATGAGTCTCCATATGGAAGCGGGAAATGAAGGATGGAGACTGGTTGACAGCTAGAAAAGACAAGGAGAAAGATATCTGGAAAATTTGCATTGACTTGGCACACAAAAAACTAAACTTGGATCCATCAAGTGAGAAGGTCGACTGACTTGACTCCATTGAGAAACTATTAGAGTAGTTATTTGAATCGAACCTGCAAATGCAATAGAGATATCAACAACTAAGGGAGGATAAAAGGAAGGTGAAGCAAGATCACTTCCAAATGATTGAAGAAAACCACCAACTCATGATTGACCATACTTCAAACATTCTACAATCGTAATATGAAAAATTTAAAGAGACTCGATAGAGCCTAGACACAATAATTGATGAAGCTTCCACACTTAACATTGTAGTAAGTAATTTCCCAACTTACTTCGCTTCAACCTTTAGCAAATTAGAAGCACAGAGAAGTATGTTGGAAGACTTAACAAAGAATAAAAATATGACAACTGACTCCAGAATGAGAACAACATTGGCTACACAGATCAACAAAGAAAAGGAGGTCAAAATACAACTTACACAACAAGAGTGATAGCGGTTTAGAGAGGGTAAGAAAGTGAAATTAGAAATTGAGAATTTTGTGGAACATCTTGATCAGGTCATAGGAAAGATACAACATGTTGAGGAAAATTTCAACCCTAAGTCAACCACAATAAAAAAAAATACCTCCATTACCAACAAACTAGGATATCTTACATAGATGAAGTCACTTGGAGTCTAAGCACAATATTCAATTGATGAAAGGCACACATTTACCCAATACTTGCACATAGTGGTGCCTCATATTTATCAAACAACTTTTATGCATCTTCCATAGCAACTAAGATCATTATAGCGGTCATCTTTTGCCTCTCCTCCTTGACCAAGATTCCATTTTTTCAGTCCAACTATATTAGAGTCTAATTTTTTGAGATGTTGTAAGGACCAGCCAACTCTTTCAACTAGACCCTACAGTCGACCAAGTCGAATATGCAAGTCGGTCAACTATCTAGTCAGATATGTAAGTGAGTCGATCACCCAATTGAGTTGACTAACCAAGGTAGTTAGGAAGTTGCAACTACCTTGTAACTAAATGTACAAGTATAAATATGTGACTATGTAACAGAGAAAGTGGGTTTTGTGATATAATATAAAGTGCATATTGTGGGTCTCTCCATTGCTTTGTGTACTCTTCTATCTCTTATCTATGTGTGTGCTTGTATATTAGTTCATTGTACTATATTTCTCTGTGTGAAGGACTATTGCTAACTTTTACATACAATCCCCTATATTAAAACAAGTACTTACGATATACCCTAGGGTACTTGGAAGTGAAATTACATATATAGGTGTTGTCTAATGTGGTACTACTCGAACAAGGATTACAAGGGTGTCCAACAAGGTGAAATTGTGTGTATTTCTTACATGTATTATTTCTCAACCGTATATTTACCCACTGAATGACAAATGTGTAATACCCCAGTTTTGATCCCCGGACCAATAATGTATATGTGTACATGATGAATGGTTGAGAGTCGAATGATGTAATATGTAAAATGGAACATTGAATGACAATAAAAATGTACATCACGGGCTACAAAAGGAGAAGGATAAAAGAATGGGAGGATATGAATCCATGAGAGGGGAAAGAAAGGGAGCCTAGGGGCTAAAGGGAAAATAATATTATTTTATTACTATCCTAAGTTCTTTAACCTCAATCTTAATAATTCATTTCTTTATGTATCCTAATCCCTTTTAACCATTGGAATTAGTGGTTAAGAGAGAGACATGTACTTCTTATGAAGGTACGTGGTCTTTCCCATGCATGAAAATATAACCCATGATTTTTGGGCATGCAAGGGGAAATTGACACTCATGTTATTCTAGAAGGTTTCTTCTCTCTAACCTTAAGTTTTTGTATGATTTCTAAAATGAGATCATGGAAATGTTTGTAATGAAACTATGTGGAAATTATGACTATGTGTAAGGGGAATTATTGTCATTAAGTAAATTTAATTACATATGATAATCCCTAGAGTTCCCAGCAGTGAGATTTCCTAGTTGGTATATGTTGGAGCCTTGGAGGGAAGTGGGATAGCCTAAGGGAATACATGGAAAAGAAGGGGATCCCATTACTTGGGTTGTGCAGGATGATGGGGAAATAGGGTTGTTGGCTTGGGATAGTTGTAAGAGTTTACATACTATGAATTTTGGAAATTGTGTTGTGTGAAGAGAAATAGAGCCATCCATAAGTGATTTTTTCCTTGTGGATTCATAGCCTCGACTCTTCTCTCTTGAGTTACATGTGTGTGATGTTCTTTCCCTAATTTAGTCTCTTCTTGAATGCCCATGTAATCTAGAATATTGCAATAGTGGTGTCATTGCCTCCCTCCTTCGGTCTGGGTGATAGCAGCAATGAATGGAAGCGGTTAGAAATTGAAAAAGATGGTGATATTGAAGATGTGAAAGATGGAATCAATGTTGCTTGATGACTGCTCATGGATGTTTCTCAAGTGAAGATGAAAATATTACAATCAATATTTGTTGATATAGTGCGCAGACTCCATAGATGTTTCTCATGGCCAAGTGAATCGAAGGGTTCCAAATTACCATGATGGAGGTCTACCCCACAGTTCGAATTCTATGAGAAGGTTTAACATGATGATTGATTCTTGGTTGATAGACTCACCTTTATTGACTCATGGAATCAACCTAGAATGAAGAATTCACCTTACGTAAGACACAAATTACCACATATTAGACACAGATCACCTTACGTAAGACACAGATTTTGGTTGTGAAAAAGTCGACGGGTTGAGAGAGACCGCCTTACATTTTTCATTGATAAAAACTAAAAATAAAAGATTCAGATCTACCCGCCTAGATGAGAATGATCCACTTCACATGATGATCGACTAGGTGTGTCCACTTGCATCGTAGTTTTGTAGAATTTTATGTCGAATACCAACCCCTTCTAAAGAATTTTTTGTCGACTACAAAATGTTGCAGAAAGAGAGTCCACTTGCATCGTAGTTTTGCAAAGATTTCAATTACAATACATGCATCAACTTAATAATGTTTTCAAAGAATGTGTTGGAATATCCTACATATTTTTTAAGTCTGACACATGTATGTTTATTGAGTATACTCTTAGTAAAGGGTCTTAAGAATGTATGGTAGGTGGTTGGAAATGTTATAACCCATATTGCATATTCTACCAAAGTATTCAAAATTTTATGTTTTAGATTCATACTGTACATGGAGTTGAAATATTACATGAAGGACAATGTTAAGTGAAGTCTAAGTCGAATGAGTCTAAAATAAGTTTAGTTGAAAACAAATATGTTGTTGATTAAGTTAGATTTTGTCGGTCTCATCAAGTCAAGATTTATTGTAAAATCTAAGTCAAAAGTGGAAGAGAGAGGGTTAAACACAAGTCTTTAAGGAAAATTATCATCTATAACATTGTAATATAAGTCAAAATATAATTAACGAGATTAGTTTCTTGTCGATATCATTCAATACCTAATCAACAACATTTGTAAAATTCTGGTACCAGTAAAAAAATGTCTTTGTATAGCTATGTTTTACTAATAGTTAAAAAAAATTAGTAGTGTTTAACCATTGGGTCATGTCTTAGTAAAGTCAAGTCACATGCACGGAGTCTTAATTGAGTCAAAAATTTGTCCTTCATGTAAGTTTGAATTGAAGACTTGTTGTAAGGGCTAGTTGTCTCTGCCGACTAGACCCGCCAATCAACTAACCAATTCAACTGCAGTAGTCGATTCGGAAAGTTGGTCGAATAGAAAATTAGAGTCAACTGACTGAACAGTTAAGAAATGTAACCACCTGGTAACTGTGCATCATACCTATATATGTGGTTATGTAATGGAAAGAGAGAGATTTTTTTGGCTATCTAATAAAATGCATTGATGATTCTCCCACTACTTGTGTATGTCTACTTGTCTATCTATGTGTTTCTATATATGTTGTTATAGTATGAATTGCTTTTTGTAAGAATATATTGGTAGCTTCTTGTACTTTCCCTTAGACTACAACATTGGTTTTGTAGCCAGTAGTTCTGAACTCAGGAATGCATAGAAAAAAGGTACATATATGTTAACCTTGGTGGAGGACATTCACGAATGGTGCGAGTGTAAAATTACCAATTATATCAAAAACTAGGCAAGAAGAAACCAACTAACACTAGCCGAAGCATGCACTCAGTTCTTCTCAAATATGCACAAATGATTCATAATCCATTCTAGAAGCATTGTATGAATATCTTAGTCAATCTGATGTGCATACTCACCCCTGATGAGAAATTGATGCACAAAATAATAAATGGAGGAAGAACAAACTTCAATGAGTGGTCTGATAAGATCATGCAAGACTATATTGAAGAACAAGTGATTGAAGATAGAGAGTCAATGAAAAACATCAAAATATATATATATATAGAACTACATGACAAGTTTCTTTGCATTGTCACATCCTTACTTCACAAGTTCCTCTTAGACAAGGGAGTCGGGGACATCGTCGAATATCAACCCCTTCTAAAAAATTCTCTTCCAAAATCTAATTGGCAAGAGAAACAAGAAGAGTGGGAAGAATTTTTGGAATCTAACTGCAAAAACACCAAAGAATATTGGGACTATTTCCTAAAGAAATGAGCATAGAAAAAATGATGAACACTGTCGACTGTAAGTAATTCAGGTTGGTGTCAGGAGGTTGGATGATCTGTGAGATGATATAAGTCAAATTCAAATTTGAAGCACACCCAATTCTAAAATTTCATAAGACGGGAGGAAGATAACTGAATCAAGTGTGAAGTCTATACGTCGAACGTAGACCAATAAACCCTCAACGGATATACAAAAAATGGAGCAAGAAAAAAGAAAAAAGAGGTGAGAAGAGTTACTAAATGAGAGGGATCCATGAAATTATTATAGAGAACCTAACCAAGTGCGGAAGATCTTTGGATCATCCCCCGAGAGTACCTTGATGACTCTTGGGAGGAGTGGAAACTTGCAATTGAGTATGGCAATCGGTGGCGCCCAGCAAGAAATTGACTAAGTTTATATGGAGATCGATGATTTGGGACTCTTAGTTTGAATTTACTCTGTAAGAATCCCCATCCCACGTATTTTAGACTTCCTCCGCCAGATACTTCATGTGGATACACAATCACCAAGGGTGTGGTGTCAAACTGACAATGTTGGTCAAATATGAGACACGTTGCTCATTGAAGCACAAGAAAACATTGAAAGTTGACCAACGGGTATACTCCTTAATATAAAAGATCCCATGGACTCTTCCCCCTGTCGAATATACTTTTGGAAGACTCTAAATCAACAGACAATGAAAATGAATCGATGCAACCCTTCATAAGATGATTCGTCGAGTATATAGAAAAATCATGTTAGATAGATGATCCAATCCCAAGAAAAGAACAAGTGAAATTAGCAATCGAATACATATCGACTAAAGACCAACAACATATTGTATTGGTCAAGTCAAATATTTAGAATTCGACTTAAGAAAGTAGTTTGACATCTCAGTCAACTTCGACACAAACTCTTACAATAGTTCTATCCTTGAAAAATTTCAAGAAAATAACAATGGGCCTCAATCACATTCCGATCGATGAAGGCAATGAAGATCCCAAACAACATTGGTTCATTTGTGAAAAAATCTAGGATGTAGTTGACATTACCGATGAGGATAAGAAAATGGAACAATTTGATGTTGTGCTTTGAGCCAGAGCTCTCACATGGTTTATGAATTACACAGACAATCAGCATTGCATGAAAGCATAAATAAAGCAAAACTTCCTTACATTTTTCAAAATGCAAGATATAAGTCACCTGGAAACGCAAAAATTGAAAGAAATCAAGCAGAATTCGGGTGAAACTATCTACGAATATGGAAAAATAATTAAAGATCTTTTAAGTCAAATCTGCTATGTAATTGAAGAAAAAATGCTTGTACAATGGTATGTGGAAGGCTTATTGCAAAATATCATAGTTCCATTACACATGTATGATCTCTAAATGTGTGAAGGAGTATTGAAAAAAGTCCAGCTAATAGAAATGGACAATGAAGGTGTGTCGACTTCATCAATCAATGAGAAACGAATGGAAGAAAATCTTGTAGAACTACAACAATCAATCAAAAATATGTCATTTTCATGCAGCGAACTATGGTGCACAATCTATTCTAGTGAAGGACATACAAAAGATTATTGTAAATTTAGCAATGCATTAGATCCAGTGGTTTGATGAATTCAAATAGAAACATTATGTGATATTTGTGAGGGAGTAACAAATCATGCTACAAGAGATTGTCCACTTAATATAAGGAATGCGGGACCAAAGTGGTGCCACATATGTGAAGAAAACAATCACTCAACACAAGAATATCAGTTGAATGGGAAAAACTGAACAAAAATCGACTTAGTATATCATACATAGAAGGTTGACCAAAACGTCAATCAATGCAATGGAAACAACTACAAAGGTCGAGGCTTTGGAGGCTATCAAGGTCGAGGAAGAGGAGGACGAGGAAATTTCGGTAGAGGATGAGGTCGAGGATGTTATTATTGCTTTAATTGTTGGAAGGATGACCACATCAGTCCATATTTCCCATTAAAAGACGGAATTGATCTCAAGTTTTGTAACATTTGTGGAGTGAGAGACCACTCCCTTGAAGACTATCCAATCATGTTAGACAAAGTAATGAATAAAAGAAATGTAAATATCTTGCATACAGTGCCAAAATAGGATATTTTAAATTCAAATAACCTCCATATAGTAACATGCTCAAGAGATGGCGAAGACAATTATCTAGAAATGTCAAGTCGATATAGGGGAGGCCGAAATATATATCCCAACCTAGAACATGAAGAAAAACTAATGCAGGAAGCAATGAAATTTTTCAAAAAAAATCGACCAAGAGTAATTAAAAGGAAACAAGGGAGGATAAAAAAATGTCTCAAACACTGCGCTAGATGATTTTATGTAGTTGTTGGAGGAAAAACAGTCGGTCGGTCACTTGATCGGCCTACTAGGCATTCTAAGAGAATAAAAAGAAGACCAAAGATCAGTAAAAAGTCTTCGACAAATGTCTCAGGAAAGACACACAAATGACTCTGACCCCCAAGTCAACCTTGAAATTGACTGACATATGATCAGACAAGTCGTAGTCGATTCCATCACTTCTCGGCATCAACACCTTTTTCTCTTCCTTTCATTCTATTTCTCATTCTCATAATGTAAAAAAATTCAAAGATGATATAACCTACTGGTGAAAACCTCTTCAGGGGTGCCAGTAGAGTTTATCAAAGTTTTCAATGTATTAGCCACTCCCCTCTTGCTTGGTATGAGAAAGGAATTGAGGGGGGTGGGAGATGTTGTAGGGGATAGTCGGCTCTGTCGACTAGTCCCACCATTCGACTATCCAATTCAACTGCAGTAGTGGGTTAGGAAAGTCGGTCGAATAGAAAGTTAAAGTCGATTGATCAAACAGTTAATAAATGTAATTGATTGGTATATGTACATCATACATATGTGTGTGTCTGTGTGGTTATGTAATGGAAAGAGAGATATTGTTTTGGATATCTAATAAAATACATTGATGGTTCTTTCACTACTTGTGTATGTCTACTTGTGTACGTCTACTTGTGTATCTATGTGTTTCTATATATGATGTTGTAGTATGTTTTGCTCTTTGTAAGGATCTATCGGTAGCTTCTTGTACTTTCCCTTAGAATACAACAGGACTCCATACATTCCAGAGATCTGAAATCCTAAAGATGCATATCCATGACTGATAGTAGTAGCAGAGGAAGAACTTTTGATGAGCGGCAAAGCAGTAAGCATACAAACATTGGAGCACTTGATTGAAAAAATGATGATTGATTGAGGAAATTTTGCAGCAGTTTATTTGAGCACTTGCAAAGAGGATGATGAGAATTGAACATGAAAAAATTGTAGCAGTTGAAGGCATTCAAGAAAGAGACATATCATTCCATACACTCACACAAAGAGCTTAAAAGATAAGATTATGGAACAATAAATATTGAACTGATTGATCTCCCTTTTAATAAGAGTTGTAGAATAGTTCTTGGATTGGGACCTCGGAATCCAGAAAGAAGAGAAATGGTAGGTTGGTCAAAGCATGGCACTCCAATATAGGGTGTTGTGTAGGGGAAATATGGGCACAGGACGAACCAAGAACTGGTCCAAAGAGACGATGATGTAACAAGAGAGTCAAGAGGACCATTGTTTGGTGGGGTAGTTGAGCGTTGGAGAGTCACTAACTGCACAGGAACCTACCAGATTAAAGATAGAGGTTAAAGAGTAACAATTCATAGTAGAACTTTGTATATGTGTACCTTCCTATATAGTTGGCAGATGGTGTGGTTGATTTACCTATGCAGACTAGTCTGCATGGTTGATGCATAATAAGGATACTTCAGCAGGAGTAGAGACCCAGGATGTTGTTGCACAATTGCTCGTGACAAGCAAGGATTTGAGTGTGGGGGAGATGTTGGGAAGCCTTTTAGGCCCTTGTAGTAGTCATCATACATTAATACATTAGACATGAGTATAATTAGATACATGAATGTATATGTAATAAAGTACATGATAAATACTACCTAATGAATGATTAGTTGGATGTGTATAATTGCTCCAACCATCTCTTTATTGTATAACTATTCATGAATATAGAATAAAGTCTCAGTTGGTTAACCTTCTCAGAAATATATTTTCTCTCTTGAGTTACTATGTGTGATGTTCTTTCCCTAATGTAGTCTCTTCTTGAATGCCCATGTAATCTAGAATATTACAACAAGGATGTAGAGTCACTTCTTAATCGACATTGGTTATATATATAACAAATTTAGGTCCTCCTTCTTGGACTTCTTATGGGACTTTGAAATGATAAAATTATGGAAGGAATATGCAATGTCGTTGGACATTTTGTTATGATCCTTAACCCTTCAACTTAAACCACAAAGAGATATCATAAATGCTAAAAAAATTATTTAATATCAAAACCCTTAAAATAGGGACAACACCTTACAATGCTATCTTTATGGAAGGAATCTAGACATGTTCACTCCATCCTTATTTATAGATAACAAGAGAACCCTTGTCATAAAAAAATTATGAATCTAGTGGACGTTCTATAATGAGGCCACATTACATTTATTCCATACTAACTACCATATTGGGCCTTATTTAATAATAAAAAATAGGGTGGACCTAGTCCACCTTACATTGAATGGCCTCCATTATTATTACTCCATTGGGACCTCCATCCCCCAATTTTGTCCCTTGGAAGGATCCCAACACTATACCCCCCTTAGAAAAGCATTTCCCTCAATGCTTATTGTGAAGAGGTACAATGATAAACCAAGGTCCCATGGATGAGTGTTGACTATAATTCTAAAGTAAGTCAAAGAACCAGGGTCCCATGTACAAGTGCTAGCCATAATGTTGAAGTAGTCCAATAATATCCACCATAAAACTAGGTCCCATGCATGAGTGATAACTGCAATGTTGAAGTGCTCAATGTCCCATGTGAAAGTACTAACTACAATACTAAAGTAGTCCAAGGATCTCATCCATAAACCTAGGTTCCATGTCTAAGTGCTCATGTTAACTCTCTATCTCACTAAAAGGAAAGTCCTACCCTTCATAGGAGAACCCAAGGGAAACTAATAGGAAATCCACCCACTTTCACCTCAGTGTACTTTCCTCTTCACTTTAAATCTAAGGAAAAGGAGCTTCCTAAGCTAAGGAGGGTGTTCCTAAATGTCAAGTTGAGCTAGGTCGTGTAGTGAAGAAGGGGAGCTCTCCAACTAGGATTGACAATGAGTTTATCAATTTGATATGACCCACTCTTCAAGGAATGAGTGTAGGTAAATCAATTATGAACAAATTTTAAGTATTTTTATCTTAGACCAATCTGCCCGTTCATGTGACAAATTATGCTTGGAAAATTGAAAGGTAGATTTTTCTCAATGAATCATAAAACCAGAAAGTGCCAAACATGCACCAAGATTTCATAGTAATAACATCATTCATTTACATATTAGTGGACATCATCATAAGACCAAATCTTGAGATACCATACCAATAGTGCAATTTTTTTGTAAGATAACATGATTGTAACAAAGTTATGCCAATGTAAACATTGATCCACACATTTGTTAGAGTGATTATGATGTTAAGAGCCTCTAATAGAATGTCAACACTTAGAATGCACTTATCAACAATCATTCATATCATAACCAAGGAACCAATCATCATCACATCCCAAACAATGATGAATTTATCAACACTAGCATCAGATATTGAGGACTATAAGGTAAAGATAGGCCAACAGTGAGTATGTGTGTAATTCTAGATCAATTGTAACCAACAACATTCAAATCATGTGATTTCAGAGTGATATCATTAGTGTGAAATGAAATGTGTCATCCAATGGATACCTTCAAGGCATATATTTAACCATGGAACTATGTGTTCAAAGCGTGATAATTATGTGCTAACAACATTCAAAAAAAATTAAAGTTACCATTTAAAAGGGACCCTTAGCCACAACTACTACTAAGGATAGAGAGTTTGAAAACCTAGTGATATCTTCCAATTAAGTCATTAAAATGAGATTTATTTAGTGCATTTCTCTAGCCATGAAGAGACCAGCATTCAAAACATACTCACTGTCATATACTCGGGACAAGTTGTTATCCAAAGGAATAGTACTCACCAAGCATGATACCACTGTACTCAGAGTAGATTTAACACCATAAATTCAAATATTATCTAAGTAATTATGCCAAGTAAACATCCACAATATTTAAATCATGGAAATTGTGGTTATTATGTGAAGTTGTAATATCTAGAGCATGTAGTAATAAATGTCCCAAGTGCTCACTGCAATTAACCTTGAATTCAAGGCTTACGTGACCGTGAAAAGGAGTGTAATAGTAATGGAATATGGAGAAAAAAAATTAGTGCATTTCACTCATGAAAATTGACCATCCACCATGTTATAAGTAACTAGTAAAAAGAGACAAGTGTTGGCAATGATATTGAAATATCAAATAATGTGTAAGCTACATATGAGTATCCACTAGTATCAAATTGTGTTAGTTTCAAATCAAGTGCTAAGAGTGTTTATCATTCAAGCATATAAGACACCACACATTCTACAATGAATAAAATCCTAAGACAATTTAATAAATATGATATGTTGGCCCTAAAGACCGAGTCATTCTCCAATCTAGTGCTTCAACTTGTTTCAAGGAATACTTGTAATATCATATATATCTAAACAGTGCAAGAAAACTATATGTAGAACACCAAAACTTAGTCACAAATGTTAAATGTTTAAAAGGGATAATGTGTTTCTTGCATTTAAAATGTTATCACTGGTATTTGAAGGAAAGAAGACAGTTATGCAATAAATTAGATTTTAGGACCCTCACTCAATGATGCATCAATTTACACATTTCAACGATATAGGTCATGAAGAAAGAACAAAACTAGTATCTAATATGTTTTTTCCAAGCACAATTAATGATAAGTCAGTAGGAGAATATCACAATTTAGGCACCTTGAAGTTATATTTTTTCGGTTAAGGGTTAGATCCAAAAATTTAACAAGTAGAAAAGAGATTGATACCCTATATCATGCCATCATTAAAAATAAATTATGGAATATCAATCAACATGAAATAAATTCAAACCAAGTAATACATGTCAATTTAAACGCTTGGATCCAACAATCTACCATGAAATCAAATAGTTGTAAACCATAGATTGCAAAACAAACAAAAAGAGAAGGAAAAGGAAATTTTTATTTTTTGGTTGAAGAAATCAATAGAACAATTCCTAGAAAGGGATATGTGATCCCTACAAAATTCTAGGTGAATCTTAGGATTTAAATATGAGACAATGTTGAGGGAGCCCAAGAGGATTTCCTCTCAATAATTGACTAGGTTTTATAGGATTCTTCAAGATTGGATGGGGGGATTAGTCCTCTAGGAATCCTTTTCAAGTACCAACAAGGTGATCTCAAAGATTTACCTATACAAGAGGGAAGAGACCTAGGATATCCTACCTCAATGCAAAGGAACAAAACATTAATGGTCAAAGGGAGTAAGGAAAGAACTATATACATTAGGTTCCCTTCCAAGTGGAGCAAGGTGCCCTTCTTTGATCTTGTAGTAGCTATGTCCTCAAGTAAACCTGAACAATATTATATCTAGCCCTTGAAGGATATCCTAAAATCAATCACATAGAAGAATATAGATGCACACAAACTTTATAGGTAATTTCTCCAACAATTTAAAATGAGAGAGACCTCCTCCTTATATAGATAGGAGCCTCCTCAATACAAGGTGTAAATACAATGTGCTAGTTCAAACTATTGGAAAAAACCATTACCCCAAGTCAAAACCATGAGAAAAATACAACAAGTGGGCACAAAACACCCTCAAAATCCTCCAATACAAGAGTGCCCCACTATAAATGGTTAAATACACATAAAAGGGCCACAAGCATGGTATAAAGGGGGCAGAAAAGGTATTCCCTCCCAAAGAATGCGCCAATGTCCCTGTAATGAGTGAAGAATAATTCAACATGGGCCCAAGGACTAGGGAGATCCTCCAACAAAATCCCTATAGAAAGGAAGTGGACATCTCAAGAAAGAACAACCTCCTCATGCATGACACCATCCCACACATGTGTGATATCCAAGGAGAGCATTCAATGAAGTGTGGAATGTGTGGCTCCTCAACTAGGGTTATCATCAAATAAAATAATGTTTTCAATTCCATGTCAACTCATAACCACCATAACAACATGTGACCATGTGAAACCAACTCCTATAAGTCCTCCAATGTGTGGTCTAGGAGGGAATAATTATGCATACATGTGAATGAAGGCATCCAAATGAGCAAGGATGGAATCTCTGAGTGGTCCATGTGAAAACTATGATGATGTGTCATCCTTGTCATATCCTTATGCACTATCACTGATCCCAAAGAAATGATTTGTATCCCAATAAAATGCCACATGTCCCGATGTTTGTAGATATGGCCAAATATAAGTACATGGATCCCAACATAGCATCATGGATCCTAGTGAAATGACACATATCTCAAGGCATGGTACATGGATCCCAATGCAAGGTGTCCACTTGGAGTGGTGGGTCCAACTTCTTTACAAGCCATTAGGTGGTGTGAACTTAGTGATTTATCTTGACACAACATAACAACAAGGGTTATTTTTAATATTTTCATAAGTTTTACCAAAGGGGAAAACATTAACCCATATGGATGTGACAAGTCCTAGGACAATTGTTATTTTTTAAGTCCCTAGTTAAAAGGTAGGTGATGTGATTAAAAATTGTGGAGAGGGGAAGGGAAAAACATCATGCGATGACCCTTAAAGTGATCCCCCAACTAATCCATTCAAGAGATTCTATGGCGACGCAATCTCCATCAACCTATGAATTAGTTGCATGAAGCTTCCTGAAAAAATCTGTGGGGATTTTGAGCTACCCTGGCACATCTAATCAATCATTCTCTTGTTTGGATCCAAGGAATTTGTTTCAATGAATTGTAAAGAAAAGGGGAAAAATGTTGGAGAAGCTTCCACCTCATACAAGATCTATTCACTACTCGATCATCTATTTTATGGGAATTCCTTTGCAAGAAAGGACCAATTATCCTATTTATTTGCTTCTCAAGGTTGCATATGGAAGGATTCCATTGAGTCTAATTGGTGTTCAAAAGAGCTACATGATACACACTCTACATATTCTGAGCGATCATGTGACACCCCCTCATTACAACATTATTCTTTTCATGTGCTTCATCGAGGCATTGTCCTCAAAGCATTGACTCCACCATTGTTATTTTTCATCGTCATGATCAATATATCATGTTATTCATATCCTCTTTTCAAGGTAACATTCAAGCATGCAATCCACTAAAATACTCGATTGGAAGCTTTTGACACTGGGCTGAAAAATTCCTCATCGAATATTTGGAAGAGAAGCCCCTTTATTCAGAGAATAGGTAAATTTGTTAATTTATTGTAGATTGAAGCCCATTATTTGATGTAAAGAATTGAAATGATGCATTTTTCACTTGGCATCTTTAACAAAATTATGGAAAATGGAGAAAGAATATGAATTAGTAAAATGAAGAATTTAGCACCAATTTTAGATCAAGTTTGGTATTAGAGCTATTGATCAAGGATATGCTGATTTGGATTCACACAAGAGTTAATGTTGAATGATAACTAGGTCTAAACTCAAGAGGGTAGAATATTCACTTGAAGAGTACAATGCTGAGATTGGTTGAGATGTGCATTCCAAAGAAAAACAATGGAATCGCCAAGGGAAGAAAAATCCCTTCGAATCTGAAGTGATGTTTTAGCAAGAGTTTTTGGAGATGAAAGCCATGGTGGAGGAATTATATTAGGAGTGAAAGAATAATTAAGAAGGCCCAAGTCAAGGTAAAGGAGTAGGAGGTGGTAGTGACCCTCCTAAAATTCCTACATCTCCATCCTCTCCTTCAAGTTCAAGTTTCTCTTCATTTTCACATAAAAAAATAATAATAATAAAGTTGATTCTAATTTGCCTACATTGAAATTAGACATGAAATTTGATTTACCAATGTATAATGGAGAGATTAATGCAGAGAAATAGGATCATTGTATCAAGAAAAGTAAAGTGTATTGCAGGGTTCATAAAATTGTGGACGAAAAAGCAAAAGTCTAGCTAGCTACCCTTTGACTTGGAGGAAAAGAACCGATCTGGTGGGAGAGCAAGAATCAAGAAGATCTCCTAAACAAATGTAAAATGATATCTTCCATGTACGGATTCATAGTTATTAAAGAAGCAATTTTATCCCTTAGAGTATATGCAACAAGAAATAATGAATTGGCATAATATAAGGCAAAATAAAGGACAGGATGTGCAAGACTATACTCAAGAGTTTAAAAGAGAGCATTAAAATTTGTCATTCCTCTTTACACGCAAGAAACTCTTTGAAATATATCGACAAGTTGCATAGTTATTTGAGACATTATTATCATTTTTAATCCATCTAATCTTAATGAATTTGGTGTCCAAGCCACTCATATTGAGTCAAGGGGAAAGAATGTCAAGAACAACTTCTGAAAGAAATCAATTTAGCCAATTGAAGGCAAGCACAAAGGAAAGGGTAAGATGAAATTAACAACCAAAGTGAGGAAAGAAGATGAGAAATATTCATGTTCACATTTCAAAAAGGAAGGACACACTGAGGCCAAGTGTTGGAAACTCCATCTAGAACTAAGAGCAAAGAGGTTTAGAAATAAGAAGGGTAATAAGAAGGCCAAAACTAGAATCCAACAAGATCTTGGATCAAATTCATGTGATGAAACCAAGAGCATAGCCATGAGAATACAAGGTAAATCTTGTTCTACTAGTTCCAATACTCATTCTTTAAAATCTGAAACTATCCATGATGAAAGGAAAAGATGTTAGCTAGTCCATATTAGAGTCATCTCAAAACATAGTAATTGGTTCGCAAGATAATCTCATTTATGAAGAAATTGTCAAGACATTGGGACTTGAAAATAAGCCACATCCAAAACCATATCCTTTAGGATGGGTATGTGAAGATGCTAAGTTACAAGTATCTAACCAATGTAAGCTCATATTTTCAATCACCTCTAAGTTCATTAATGAGGTAGAGTTAGATGTCATACCACTTGATATTTGTGGAATGGGAAGTCCCTATTTTTGTGATAGGAAAGATATCTTCTACAGGGAGGAGACTAAGTATCATCTTACAAAGGATGGGGTTGATTATATTGTAAGATCTCATTGTGAGAATACTAAATTGTCTCTTGTTTCTATAGGAAAAATGGAAAGGCTTATAAATGCAAGAAAGAATTTTGTACTCGCGATTGTAAAAGCTAAGGATGATGATAAATCCAAATCTTTCAAAGTATGTGATCCTAAACATAAATATGAATTAGTTAATATTATTTATAACTGTGATGAAGTGTTTCAGGAACCACAAGGATTACCTCCAAGGAGAGAGATACAACATGAGATCCAGTTGTAGCAAGAGTCACATATTCCTAACATTGGCATGTATAGGTTATATGTGCTTGAGAATGAAGAAATAAAGAAGCAAGTTTAGGAGTTGCTTGAGAAAGGATTCATCTAACCAAGTGCTTATCCATGCGGATCACCCATTGTGTTGGTACCAAAGAAATATGGTACATGGAGAATGTGTGTGGATTTTCATACATTGAACAAAATCATCGTGAAGAACCGTTACACTCTTCCTAGTATTGATGATTTGTTGGATCAATTAAAAAATTCAACTTATTTCACTAAGTTAGACTTAAGAAGTGGTTAGATCAAGTAAGGATTTTTGAATATGATATTTGGAAAACTACTTTTAAAACAAAACCAGGTTTACTTGAATGGATGGTTATGCCCTTTGGGATTTGTAATGCTCTTGATACTTTCATGTGGGTTATGAATGATGTATTTAGGTGATTCATAGATGATTTTGTAATAGTCTACTTAGATGATATACTGATTTTTAGTAAAAGATGGGAAGATCATGTGAAGCGTGTTCGAAAAGTCTTATATTTTTTGAAAAAAGAGAAATCGTGCCTAAATATGTCAAAATGTGAATTTGGGAAAACATTTTTAGTTTATTTGGGATATATTGTAGAGGGTGGTGAATTGAAAATCGATCCCTAAAAATTTGAAGACATTATGAAGTGGCTTAATCCTAATAATGTAACAAAAGTTAGGAGCTTTTTAGGGGCAGTTCAATATTGGAGGAATTTCATTGCTAACTTTTATTTTCTTCCATCTCCTTTACATGCTTTGAAAAGTACTAAGCGGGTCTTTCAGTGGGGAGGTAAACAACAAAATTCCTTCAAGACCTTGAGAGTGAATATCAGTACAACCCTTGTTCTAACATTGCCATATTTACAACAACCATTTGAGATTGAAACTAATGCAAGTGAATACGCCATGGGAGCAATGTTAATACAAGGGATAAAATTAATTTGTTACCATTATGAGACATTCACCAATGTGGTTAGAAATTATCCTAATTATGACAAAAAATTATATGCTTTGGTTCAGAGTGTGAAGAAGTGGAAACATAATTTGATGGGAAAAGAGACAATCATCCATACATATCATTAGCCTTTTCAATATCTCCAATCACAAACCAATCTACAAAAGTCACGTCATTTCTGGTGGATGGGATTCTTGCAACAATTAAATTTGGTCATCATGTATAAGAAAGGTGTGCAAAACAAAGTTGTTCATAAGTTATCTAGACCTTTTGTTAATGCATCCATTGTTTTACAACATAGTTCATTATCTCATGAAAGTTATATTGAACAATATGTGAGAGATGAAAACTTTAAGGATGTTTATGAAACACTAATCCATGAGGCCAAAGTGGAAGAATTACATTATCATGTACATGAAAAATTGTTATATCATCTCGGTAAATTGTGTATTCCATAAGATTAAAGAGTGCATGTAATTAGAGAAGCACATACTTCTCTCATTTCTAGTCATTTTGGTGTGGGAAAAATAGTAGCCCAATTACAACGCTATTGTTATTGGCCTCAGATGTAAGAAATTGTGTCCAAATATGTAAAAATAAGTGTGATGTGTGCGACTAGAAAACCATGTAACAGAAAATTGGGTTTGTATATGCCACTTCATGTACCTTCTCATCCATGGGAAAGTGTGTCTATGGATTTTGTAGGGTGTTTACTTATGTCTAGGAAAGGTTGTGATTATCTATATGTTATTGTGTAAAAATTTAGCAAAATGTGTGTTTTGGTGCCTTGTAAGAAACAAGTGACAAGAGAAGGGACTACACATTTGTTCTTCCAACATGTTTGGGTTCGTTTTGGTTTGCCCACATCCATTATATATGATCGAGACTCCCAATTTCTTGGGGAATTTTGGTCAACTTTGTGGGGATTAATGGACACTAACTTTCAGAAGAGCACTTATTTTAATCCATATACTGATGGACAAACAAAAGTGGTCAATGAGACATTGATACACATACTCTAAGGATATTGTAACAAGTGCCCTAAGCTTTGGGATCAATAATTGTATTATGTACAAAATTCCTATAACCATACCATACATTCTTCTACATAGAGGTATCCTTTTGAGACATGTTTTGGTTATTTGCCTAAGTATCCTCTAAAATTCACTCTTGGGAAATATTCAATGGCATATGGATGTAATGACACAAATAAATCCAAGAAGTTCATCCAAAAGATTCAATTGGTTCATCAAGCCATACGTGAACAGTTGGAAAAGAGCCAAGACAAGTATAAGGCTAGGCATGACAAGCATCGGCTTGATCATCACTTTCAATTTGGCGATCAAGTTTGGATACACATTAGAAAAGAGCACCTTAAAGGTGAAGGTAAAATTCTTGAAACTATAATGGATGAGAATTACATTATCATGTACATGAAAGATTGTTATATCATCTCGGTAAATTGTGTATTCCATAAGATGAAAGAGTGCATGTAATTAGAGAAGCACATACTTCTCTCATTTCTAGTCGTTTTGGTGTGGGAAAAATAGTAGCCCAATTACAATGCTATTGTTATTGGGCTCAGATTTAAGAAATTGTGTCCAAATATGTAAAAATAAGTGTGATGTGTGCGACTAGAAAACCATGTAACAGAAAATTGGGTTTGTATATGCCACTTCATGTACTTTCTCATCCATAAGGTTAATGTTAAAAACTTGAAACTATATGAGCTTCCTATGATCATGGATCAATGAGAGAATGTTCAAGTTCCTTCTGTTAAATATTTTGATCTTGAATATCTTGATGAGTTGCGTAAATATGGTATTCTTGATATAAGGGTGAGGACTTCATGAAGAGGCGATGTAGAGTATCTTTGTGTGGGTCTAAAAGGAATGCATCTGAATAAATCATAATGGATGGAAATAGAAAAGTGAGGGAGTTATAACCTCACTTATTTTTTTAATGAAACCAAATGTTTAGTGGTCCAAAATCTTCTTAATGGGGAGGAGTGATTCCTCAACTGATCAATTCAAGAGATGCCACGATGACGTGATATCCACTAGCATGTGAGTTAGTTGCATGAAGCTTCCAGAGAAAATACATGGGTATTTTAAGCTACCCTGACATGTCTAATCAATCATCCTCCCACATCGATCCAAGGAGTCCATTTCAACAAATTGTTAAAAAAAAGGAAAAGAAACATTGGGGAAGCTTCCACCTCATATGAGATCCATTCAATGCTCAAACATCTATTTTATGGGACTTTATCTATAATATAGGACCAATTATATTTTGTATCTTCTTATCGAGGTTTCATATGGAAGGATTCCATTGAGCCTAATTAGTATTTGAAAGAGCTACATGAGACATGCTCTACAAATTTTGAGCGGTGACATGATGCCCCCTTGTTACAACACTATTCTTTTCATGTGCTTCTTCGAGGCATAGTCCTCAAAGCATTGACTCCACCATTTCTACTATTCATCCTCATGATTAGGAGCTCATTCTCTTCATATCCTCTCTACAAGGTAACCTCCAAGCACACTTTCCATTAAAATGCCTTATTGAAAGCTTTAGACATTGGACACCAACAAATATTCCATCTTGAGCTTCCAAAGCTCAAAACTTTTTCCATTAAATTTATCAATCTCTATTTTAAAACTACTGTCCATTTATTTTCACCTAAAGAATCGATACTGTAGATCTCCCACTGTAACAAGGTTTATCATAGACCTAAACTAAACCCTTAGCAACAAAGGTGTCCTCATGAATCCAATAGCAGGTCGATACCAAATGTAGATTTTAACCTTGTACAATCAATTATTGAAAACATATTATTAATAAAAAAAATAGAAAATATACAATGGCACACACACACACATTACACAAAGATTTTTACCCTGGAAACCCAAACCAGGAAAACCAACAACTTGTTTAGTACCACACCTCTAATCTTCTTCATTCATCATATGTCTTCATTGTTTACAATAAAATATATACATAGGATCATGCGGCATCCAAACCCTTAATCCATTGACCCAGATTAGTCAACAACCCTAATTCCTTAACCAAAATTAGAAAACTAAGTGATGAAACACCGCAAAAAAATGATGCAAAAAACCACAAAAAAATATTTTTCGGGGTCTCCTGCCCCAAAACCCCTTATAGGGGGGACCCCAACTCCCCCCTTGCTCCCATATTAGTGTACAGTACATGGGATCAATTTTTCAAAGAACATAACACATACCCAATAGGAAGCCATTTCAATGAATTGTAAAAAAAAGGAAAGAAACATTGGGAAGCTTCCACTTCATAGGAGATCTATTCATTCCTCGGACATCTATTTTATGGGACTTCCTCTGCAAGAGATGACCAATTATCCAATGTATCTACTTCTTGAGGTCACATATGGAAAGACACCATTGAGCCTAACAAGTGTTCGAAGGAGATACATGAGACATGATCTACAAATTTTGAGCGGTGACATGATGTACCCTCATTAAAATACTATTTTTTTCATGTGCTTTGTCGAGGCATAGTCCTCAAAGAACTAAATCCACCATTTCTACCATTCATCCTCATGATTAGGAGCTCGTGCTATTTATATCCTCTCTACAAGGTAACCTTCAAGCAAAATCTCTGTTAAAATATTTGATTGGAAGCTTCAGACATTGGACAAATAAAATTCATCGTCGGGTAGTCAGAGAAGAAGCCCCTTTATTGGGAGAATGGGAATTTTTTTTCATTTATTGCAAATTGAAGGCGGTTGTTTGATGTAAAGAATTGGAATGATGTACTTTGAATCCTTCTAAATGGATCAATTCTTCGATTGAAGCATACCCAAAGACGTATCCCATATGGGTGAACTCCATTATCAATTTTTTGAGTTATGCTTGTATGTTTCAGTTCTTATTTTGATTTCAAACCTTGAATGCTAAATTTCAATTAATTAAGCCAATTCGTTTACTGAAATTATGAGAAATTGAGAAAGATTCTAAATTAGTAGAATGAAGAAATTAGCACTAATTTAACATCACAAAGTCAGTTAATATTTTTCATAGGTCTTGTGATTTTATTCATCTAGCTTTCGAAAGCTAGGATTTTATACATGAGCCTTTAAGAGGGAGCTTTAGCATTGAGTTACCTTTCCTCGACACTATTTCTTACTACCCCTTTTTCCTTTTTCTTTGTGTTTTCATTTTATTGAACAAGTCCCTTTTTCTTTAGATATTCATAGAAAATCTAGGGACTAGGGGAATTGGCCTCATAGAGAGGTGGCATTGCTCAAGCTTCAATATTTTTGATTTTAACTTTATTTCTCTTCACCTCTAGCCTTTTTGGATTTATTGACTTAGGCTTTTTTTCAATTAGACCTTTATGGTGACATTTGATAAGTTAGGCATGATCATGATAGATTTTTTATGGATGGAATGGAGTGAAACAAGGAAAGTATAAAATTTTAAGTATGGTTAGGACATGGAAAACACTATTGTTATATCCCTAAAGTTCCCTACCCATGCATACATGGCATTGGCCTTTCTACTTGCACAATTTTCCAAACCACCGCTAAGGAACTTTGTTTAAAAAATCATTTTTTGGAGCATGTATGTGCCCTGCTGCACTATTGTCCGCGTACATATTCTTGTTGCGTGCTAGACATCCCATGTACATATGCTAGTTGCATACTAGACAGCCTGTGTGTACCTCAAAAGGTTGCAAAAAATAAAAAGTTGCAAGGAATTCGGTGGAATTAACGGGCTATTGGAGGTTTTCGAACCATTTTACCTACGATAGCATGTCCCCAAACCGAATAACTATACTTTTTTCATATAAAATGAGGTCTTAGGGTCTCATTCCAAAATCAAGCATTAGAACAGTGAAACTTTTCCCAAATTCCCTTTCCTTCCTTGCCCAAGTATTTGCATCCTTTTTTGAGTTCTTGCCTCAGCATTCCCTCTCTAGCCTTTTTCTCCCATACAATCCCTTCCCTTCCCTTGGAATGATCAGCATATTGTGAGAGAAAGCATTTGGAAGGTTCACTTGGAGAAAATTTAACAGGATCCCAGACCAAGTTCACAGAGCGTCGGCCTACAAAGGTTATAATTTCCAATCTTTGAATATTAAATAAAAGAATATTTTTCCCTGTCCCAAATGATATATTTATGTCTTTCATTTAATTTATGCATAATGATTTATATATAACCCTAATTGATGAGTAGAAATAGAATATCTGTAGCATTATTTTCCTAAGTGTTGATGCAGGTTAGCTTTGGGAGGATACCATCATTCAAGGAAGCTTCAAAGCAAGAGGTGGTCTACATCGAACGTTGGACTAAAGGTACTACTTCTGATCCACTTTCCTATTTCTTTTGGTTCATATTTTCTAGAATGTTTGGGGTAGTTTAGGAATTAGGTTGTCTTTTAAGGGAGTCATTGATATGTCTATACTTAGAACCCTAGTATAGTTATAGGGGGATTTTCCTACTAGCATAATTGGTGAATCCATTGGGAGTCTCTCCAGGGTTTTAGAGGGAGGTTTTTTGGGTTTTTAATTGACTTCTTGATTTCCTTTTGAGTTTCAGTCAAGTTCTCTAAGTTTTTTAAGGGTCTATGGTCACCTGAAAGGTTCCTACCAGCTTTCCCTGCCCTGTCAGTCTACCTAGTATTTTTATTTTTGCAAAGTCTCAGAGGTGAACACACTCTGCTTTGGCTCAACCCGCATACATATGCACCCTACACTACAGACAATAATGTACATACATTCCATGCATAGTAGATAGCTCGCGTACATACGCAGAATGATGGTGCAATAGCCCGCGTCTCTGTATATTGAAAGTGTTTTTTAACAAAGAGAGGTATGTCTCTTTCCTAATAGAAGTTTAGGCTTCTCAGGGCTTTCTTGAACCTTCCAGAGTCTCTATTTTTTTCCTTAGCTTGGGTTGAATATTTGTTGTTAACTTATGTCTTAGTTTTCTTTTGTTTTCCCTGGGGGTTTAGAGTGAACTTTCAAGTTTTAGATCCTTCTTTGGTATCTTGTTTGAATCCCTATGTTTACGTCGTTAGCTTAGGGTTTCTGTCAATCTTGGTTTTTGTTTTCTCTTTTTTCCTATTTCTTGCTTTGAAAAACAAAAAGTAATTTTACTTTAGTTTTTCTTATTAAAAGCAGTTCGAAAAATCAAAAAATAAAATAAAATCTTGCATTTAGTTTAGTAAAGTAGCCTAGGTTGTTTATTTTCAAAAGAAAAGAGTCTCAGTTTCAAATTTCTTTCTTGCTTTCCTGAAATATAAGTAGTTTTGCTTAGTCAAACGAAAGCACTTTTTAGGAAAATTTCAATTACAATATCTTGAAACATTTATTAGAAAAGTTGAATGTTACAAAACAATTTACAATATTTGCTTTAATTTCGAAGTATCTTTTTGCTTTCAAATGCTCTAAATTTCTCTTCCTTATTTGTCTCTTCAAAACACCATTAATTGCACGACCACATCCTTTGCGTAAATCAAGCCTTAAAATTAACTCTTAACTTAAAATATACTAGACTTTTTGTTTGTAGGGTTCACCGACTAGTTTAGGGTTTTAGGGCCTTAAATTAGGTGTGAAGAGGAAACTCTTCAAGACCATTTAAAAAAAACATTGGAGTCTAAGATAGGGAGTGTCTTAAGTCGAGTGTCGTAAGAGATATCCGAGACCCCCCTTTAACACAGGGGATAAACGTGAGTTCATGTGAGGAAAGATAGAGGATATAACCCCTCCAAAGTCGAACCATGGGGATTGTATATTGAGGGTCTTTCTTGGGAAGAATATTGATCACATTTTCCTACAGATATCCATGGACCTAGAATCCATTCGATGTCCTTAGTTGTCTTCCAAACCAATTTCTTTAGGCACCCTAGAAGGGCTTCGAACTTGTTATCCTACTCATTATGATCTGCCCAACTATCGACTGTACCCACATGGTGACTAACTACGAGTTGGAAACTTGGTTGCCTATATTTTACAGACTTACACAAGTGACTGTGGGGGTATAACGCGGTACCTAGGGTGGACGTTAGATCGTTCTTCATAGAGTATACCTGGACGGTGCTTCCATGTTCGAGTTGCACTTGCATCAGTTAGTTTCTCTAGTGTCGATTAGCATAACCATCCTTCCCACTAGTTAGTCAATTGCTTGATTTATCGTTAGGAAAATTTTAGTGTGTGCTTTGTGTTCCACACTAGTCAAACCTTACTGTGTCGGTTGATCATTTCACAAAGTGGAAGATCAACAGCTCCAATGGTCGCAAAGGCTTCAAGGCATGTCGTTGGTTACCTTGGAGCCACCTCCACCACCGTTGAGGTGAAGACTTGATCAATAAGTATCGTTTGAAGCAACCAGACCACATGAAACTGTACATGAGCCTTCTTCGAGAGGAGACTTTCCAAAATCATAGGAATCTGTCATTTCTGACCTCGAGATCGAGGGTTTTAGGCCAACAAATCCTTCGATATGCAACCTATCAACACCACTTTTAATTTAGATAGTCCCCCCCCCCAGATGACTTCTCTTAAAAGCCAATTCATTCGGCGAGCAGTGATGGAAGAAAATGTTGCTACTTCTTCTAGGAGTCTTCGTACTCTCATTACGTCTACCACTGGAGGGGGAATTATACCTCCTCTCCCACTTTCTCCTGTAGGGACCACAACTATCCCGACACTCATGAATTTGAGCAGTGGTTCGATCCCTCTGGCGGCTTCAACCATTGTTCCATTCACTCAGAACGTGACAAGTGATTCCTTCTCCTATGGGATGTTCAGCTTTGAAATGAATTCAGTGATTACTTACTCTACTTTACATACCATGGGTTTGGGGGCAGGGATCTCTAACACTACCTTGCAAGGATCAGTCGCGGGCACTACTACCCCTTTTAATGCTATCCCTTACGGTGGGGTTCATATACCTTCTCCATCCCCTTCGCTCAATGGCATGTTCCAGCAGCCAATCGGGCCTAACGCTAATTATAGCTTGTTTAGTGGATGCAGTTTGGGACCTTCATCCTACACAACTTCAATGGGATCTATTTTATTCTCTTTGTTTGGTGCATTTGGGAACAATTCTTTTTCTTCGGTCTCTTTCCCGAATGGGGTCAACCCCATCTTTGGTCAATAGAACCCAATGTAAGGTATCATTCCTTCATAGGGAGTGACGACTTGAGTATACTCCACACAGGGCCTTTAGAATCCTTGGTAGGGATCGTTTCCCTCGCAAGGAATTTTGGTCGGGGGAAACCCATTCCATACTCAATGGAACCCCGGGAAATGTTTTGTACATATGTCGGGCAGATCGACTGGGGGCATCCCCTACCAAGGTCCTTGGAACACAACACAGGGAGAAATATCTATGCAGGCTATGTCATCCAATTTTTGGAGTCAATTGATGATGCCTCAAAAGACGCAATTTCCTTTTACTATTCAAGGCCATGGTTTCTACCAAAACCGTGGACAGTTGTCGAACTTTTCCTGGAAACCTAGTGCTAGACAAAATCCAGGACCCTCTTTTCCTGTAAATACTTTGTAACCGAAACTACCCTTTCTAGAAACCCTTCATTTTCCAAACTTGTCAAGATTAATGAATGACCTGATCTGTCATGATCTACGTTGGCCCCCCATGCCGACTAAGTTGCCTTTAGATATTCCAAAATTTGAGGGCAATCCTGGCGAAGATTCAGGTGATCATGTGACTACCTTTCACTTGTGGTGCTTGTCAAACTCATTGAAAGATGACTATGTTCATTTGCACCTTTTTCAACACACTCTTATAGGGGGTGTTGCGAAGTGGTATATAGAGCTTGATAACTCAAAGTAATCTTACTTTAATGACCTGGAGATGGTTTTCTTGAACCATTTCTAGTTACCAGTGAGATACAATGCCAGCATCGAGTTGTTGGCCAACTTCGAGCAAATCAAGGCTAACCATATCTCCGATCATATCCGAGAATGGATGTGAAGAAAGATATTGATTAAGGTCAAGGTACCTCCTACTTTCTTTCTTGAGTGGTTCTTGAAGTCTTTTGTTCCTTGTGTGTCCAAAGACGTAGTAACGTCTAGGGTGTTTTCTAAGGAAGAGTCTATTATGTGAGCCCAGCAGCTAGAACTGATTTACTCTCAGTTTGGCATGCTTTACGAGATCTTACCTTGTGCGCCATGGTATACTCTCGATAAGGCCAAACAAAAGTTTGGGCCCCACGCTGATGGAATAGTGGGATCATCACAAAGAAAAACCATAGATTTGTTGTCGAATCGGTTGCAGCAATTGTCAATATAGCATAATGTGGCCATCCAGACTCCTAGTTCGATTACCCCCGCTACCCAGACGTTGTATGTACACAGTGTGTAGTCGACGAATCCCAAGGACAAGCAGCATACCAAGGGAAAGAAGAAACAAAGAAACAAGAAGAGTAAAGAGGATAAAAAGGTTGCTAACAATGATGGTGAGGGGAAAACCAAGAAGAAGAAGTCGAAGTATTCGTGTAATCTTTGCACGGAAGACCACCTAACTCACCAATTCCCTTGGCTTGTGGAAGCCAAAAAGCTACTATCACAGCAACAGCCTGTTGTGTTGACAAACCCTTTTCCACAAGGGTAAAATATGGCTCAAGCTTCCTCATCCACAAGCACGACTGGGGACATTCAGGGACCCCCCGCGCCTACTCCTAACAACCCATCCACAAATATTTACATGATGAACATCGATGCTCATTTATCAACCAAGACTCGTGACTATGGCATGCCATAATTTGTTGAGAATGGAAAGGAGGTTGCTAACCCATTGAATCCTCTTCAAAATGAGAATACAGTGGGAGATACAATGACTCGCATCCCTAAAGGTGTGTTTAAGAATGTTTCCCATAACCCAAACGTGAGGGTTTCTCTGAACTACTCTGTCGTGGAGGATCTGGCGCAGACCCCTCGTGTGATGTCTAATTTGGAGGTTCTCCAGAGTTGCCCATCACAGAGAAAATATCAGTTTTCCACCTTGGGAGCGGTAGAGACTAGTAACCCAAGAATGATCATTTTCTATCCAACCAACCTTAAACCCCATCTTCCTCACCACGTCACCTTTCAGATAGTAGTGGCATACACCACAAAATCGTTGACACAGAACATTTTTCATATGGTGGTTGATGAGGGTGCCTCGACTTCCATGATGTCATTGACATGTTGGAAGGCCATTGGCTAGCCTAAGTTGTCTTTGTCACCTACATTGCTTACGAATTTTGATGGTCAGTCATTTAGACCACACGGAATAATTCCTTCTTTCCTCGTGCAGTTAGGAGGTAAAATTGTGTGCGTCGAGGTTGAATAATCAATGCACATCTTGACTACAATATTTTGTTAGGATGGAGTTGGAATTATGTGATGCATGCAGTGGTTGTCATTGTGTTTTGGGTCTTATGCTTTCCACACGAGGGTTGAATTGTAACCATCGACTATTTGTCCTTCTCTCGTCCTGACCCTTCATCGGGGGCTTCCATGGTCCCAATGATTGATAACCCATAGCATGGCACTGTTAAATTATGTGTCGTTTTG
Organism: Picea sitchensis; assembly: GCA_010110895.2. NCBI lineage: Eukaryota > Viridiplantae > Streptophyta > Pinopsida > Pinales > Pinaceae > Picea > Picea sitchensis. Next base: position 65,272 of record SNQJ01S0074405.1, read on the forward strand.
TTTATATCATTGATGGGAACCTTTTATTATCCACCACCTTCCAATGATGTAAAACTTATATCATTTGTTCCCTCGAGGGCTACAATCCTTCAAGTATCATATTTTAAAATGAGCTAATTTCACGACCCATGGACTTTAACTTCCCCATCGACTTCGATGGAAGCGATGGGGTACCTTGGCATTATTAGCATATTTATTACAGGCAAACAGAAGGTAGAGTATTTTTTTGTCATTGATGGCAAGCTCAGTCCGAAGATGACGAATAAGAGAAAGTGGCAAGACCAGCAGCGCAACGATGATTGCATGGCAAGATCAGAAGTGTAAACTCCATTTCAGAGTTTCAGATACTGGGAGTTGGAGGAGTCAAGGAAGTAACTCAATGGAAATATCAGAAGTGTAAACTCCATTTCGGAGTTTCAGATACTGAGAGTTGGAGGAGTCAAGGAAGCAACTCACGGCAGAAAATCGCGAAATGCGAAACCACAACTTAATCTCCATTTCATAGTTTCAGATACCGGGAGTTGGAGGTGTTAAGGACACTCACGACAAGAATAATGAAATCGTGAAATGAGAAATAAGCATCAACAAAGACTCCATTTCGTATTTTCACAGACCGAGAAATCAAAGATCAAAGGAACGGGGTTCCCTAACCTCTCGAACTCGCTATATGCGAATTCGTAAAATAATCCTAGTTGTTGGATCAAGGACAAATCTGGGCCGTCAGACCCAGAAGGTGAATGTGGCAGACCATGTCATCAAGGAAAGGTGGCAGCCTATGTCAAAAAGGACACATGGCGCAATCATATAAGGACAAGTGTCAAGTTGATTTGGCATTTCAGGAACCTTGAAATCACAATTCTGAGTGACATGTGGCAGACACACGGATCACGACATGTCATCAAGTGACATCATTCTAGGAATTTAGTTTCGAGATTTTTAGCATCAACTCTCCCCTAAAGTCCTGAAAGATGAAGTTCTGGAGCGAGGTATAGCCATCCGATCACCACGGATCGTGGATTGTTGATCTGAAGAGCGAAGCGCTCAAATGATTAGCGAGTGGTCATAGGTTGTGGTCACATCGTCGAGAGGTGGAGGAAGGCACTAACAACTAAACTCCATTTCATAGATCACGACTTGGAGAGTCGAGATGCCTCGCAACAGGAATTCACAACATGCGAAATCGCGAAATGCTGAAATGTGAAAAAACACCTTTTGGTGTAGGTTGTGGTCACTATCAGTGGTCATGTGAGAGAGGGAGGAGCTAGCACCAAGCTAAGATCCTTTTCAGTGATCGTAACATGAAGAGTCGAGACTCTTCACCACAGGAATGTCGAAATGTCAAAATGCTAAAATGCGAAATAACGAAATCAACGCGAGACCCTGTGCTTGTAATCCAACGGTGTTGGATACTTGGAAATTTGATCAAAGGGCTATTGTTTCTCTTCATGATTAATTGTTCAGTTATGATTTAGTTAGTAGAACTGAATCATATTTCTTGGATGGTTGGAATTTCAGTTGTTGAAGCGTTGTTCTAGGAATTTGAGGGATAACTGAAGGGGTTGTAGTGGATAAAAGAAACACATAGTGACTATGTGTGGTTGGTTGTTCTAACTGAAAAATGAGTTGAACTGTAGAAAGGTAAAATTACAGTATGCACAGTGTGAAGAAAGCTCAGAGATAAGGAATAGAAGGTGAACATAGGAGAAAAGGTGAAGAGAGCAGAATGTGCACATATCAAAGAGCATGAGAAGGACAAAGAAAGAACAGATAGAAAGAGACAGCAAGTCAAGCCAAGTATGAACAGAGCAGAAGAATAGTGTAGCAGAGAATAATTGTAGAACAGTGAAGAAGTGGTATGAATTTATTTATCAGTGTTGTTGGTTATTCAATCATTTATTTGTAATAAGGGTGGTAGGGAGGTGCTAGGGAGGACTGTTGTAATTGATTTATCTGTGTTGTTGGTTATTCAATCATTTATTTGTAATAAGGGTGGTAGGGAGGTTCTAGGGAGGACTGTTGTCCTCAGAGGTTCAAGTGGGTGCTTGAACACAGGGAGTTGTAGCTTCCATCTGGTTGCAGCCAAAAAAAACAGGGTGGTAGGGTGGTGTAAGGGAGAACAATTGTTCTCTATTATACAGGTTGGTGCCTGTGTGACTAGAGGTTGGTGCTTCCATCCAATTGGTGTTGGAATAGTTAGGGAGTTGTTGCTTCCTTCTAGTGGGTGCTAGAGAAACCAAAGAGTTGGTTCTCTCAAACAAGTTGGAGCTTGTAAAACAGAGGTAGTAGCCTCACATTGAGTTGGTGCTAATTATAGATGACGTACAAAACTTAAAAG
>SNQJ01S0074405.1:67616-90198 GCA_010110895.2 Picea sitchensis
CCCCTCTCAGTTTCCTCGGTAATTTCAATAGGCATGGCCATGCCCTTATCCACAGTTGAGGTTGCGTACATCATTTTCCAACAAGCCTAGGCCAACCCCGATACAGCTCCCTCACAGGAGCTAGATCTCGTTCTCAAGCCTATTTGGGCACAAGACTCTCTCACCACTCAATATCATTTAGAATTGGTCTTTCCCTCTGACGAGGTGATTCTAAAGGAAATTACTGGTCCTGACAAACCTTGGGATGATCTCCATCATAGATCTTATTTTCTTCTCAAGCTTAGGAGAATAGAGGCGAGAGATTTTGTTTTGACTGTTAATGGAGATATTCATTGTCCTATCAACCCTCTGGTTATGCACAAATTTTATGTCGAGGGTAACATGGAAAGAATTTTTACAATGATTCTTATCAATATCTATAGAACCCCTGGAATTGTGGAAAAAAATTTCATCAGAGAGGATTTCTTCCCCGAAGAGATTCAAATTTACACTGATTTTTTCAAGGAGTTCCACGACGTTTTTTCCTGGTCTTACAATGAGATGCCAGGCATTGACCCACGAATTGTCGAACATGAAAAAACAAATTAGCCCGATGTCAAATCAGTCTGACAGAAGCTTCATATGGTCAATCCTAGAAAAGAAGTGGCGATCAAGGAAGAAGTAGAGAAACTGCTTATAGTTGGTTTTATCTACCCCATACAATTGACAGAATGGGTATCAAACCCGGTTCTTGTCAACAAGAAATAGGGCATGATTCACGTTTGTATGGATTTTTGGGATTTGAACAATGCCTAAAAGACAATTTTCCAACCTCATTTATTGATCAGATTGTCAATGAGTGTGCAGGTTCCAAAGTCTTTTCTTTCACGGATGGTTTTTTGGGATATAATCATATTCAAATCAAACCCGAGGACCAACATAAAATGAATTTTATTTGTACTTGGGGTACCTTTGCGTATCAAAAGATACATTTTGGCATGAAGAATGTTGGAGTTACCTTTCAATGGGTCATGTCGTTCAATTTTCATGACCTCAAACACATATTCGAGGCATACCTTGATGATCTAGCATCATGTTCTCGCAAGAGATCTGATCATCCTGCCCATCTATGACTAATCTTTGTGCGATGTCGCTACTATCGGATTCGCTTGAATCTTAATAAGTGAAGTTTTTGTGTGACATCGAGTCGTTTATTAGTTTTCATCGTTTCGACAACGGGAATCATGGTCGGTCCTCTCAAGGTTCAGGCAATAGTTCGGTTTCCTCCCCCATGCACAATACCCCAATTTCATAGTTTACAGAGGAAAACAAATTTTATTCGGTGTTTTGTCACTAATTATGCCAAGATCACTAAAAGATTCATGCGTCTTCTGAAAAAATGGGTCCTTTTCTATTGGGATGAAGCTTCTCAGTGCTCCTTTTAAGTGTTGAAACATTCCCTGATGTCTTCCCCTCTGCTCCGACCTCCTGATTATAACAAATATTACTTGTTGTATTTGGTTGTTGCGGAGTTGACCATCGACGTGATTTTGGTTGAGAAGGATGAAATGCTCGAAGATCATGTTATCTATTATCTTAATCGAGGTCTGGTTGGACCAAAACTCAACTACTCTCATGTTGAAAACCTTCCTTTGGCAGTTGTCTACTTTGTCCAACAATTTTGTCACTATATATTGCTTCGCAAAACCATCGCCATTGTCGTCGTCAACCCTTTCCAATATGTGTTAACACAACGGGTCATTGGAAGGAAGATCAGTAGATGGATAGTTATTCTATAGGAGTTTGAATTGGATTATGTCTCTGCGAAATCTAAGAAGTCATTGGTTTTTGCATAACTAATTTCAGAACTGTCGATCAAGTCTGGTGATATTACGCTCGAAAATTCACCTATTAATGGAGATATTTTTCTAGTTGCACCTTCGGACCCCTGGTATGGATATATACTCGTGTATCTTCAGACTTTTAAGTGCCCCACTTCTGCTTCTCACAATGACCGTCGATGAATTCAACACCAAGCGCGAAACTATATCATTCTCGATGACACTATGTATCATCGAGGTGTAGATTGCATTCTTTGGTGATGTCTTACCCACAAAGAAGTTGAGATCATGTTGAATGATTGTCACACTGAATCATGTGGTGGTCATTTTTCTAGGTTGACAACAGCCCAAAATATTCTACGCGCAGGATACTTCTGGCCCTCGTTAATCAAGGATAGTGTTGGTGCTAGCCGACACACTCAGAGGCTTGCTTCCGCAGCTTGGGTGATTTTCACACCTTGAGGCCAATTTCTATCTTCCAGAGGTATTTTTCTAGGAGACACAACCAATAATGTTTTCGAGTACATCGCAGTGATAGAATTGCTACATGATGCTTTGTCACATGGCATTTCTTGCCTCTGGGTTTACTTAGAAGCTCCACTGGCTGTGTCTGAGTTAAATGGGTTTTACCGCGTTTATGATCACACTCTTCACCAACGATTCCTTAGGGTACATCTCTTAGAATGATATTTTGATTAAATTACATATATCCATGTTCCTAGGAGATTTAATTAGTTAACTGATACTCTAGATAATGAAGTTTTAGATTGGCATTTTGCTCACATGTAAAATGAAAAGCACACACATACACATGTAAATACATTTGTAAAAAATGTTATCCATAAAACAAAAAAGATGTATATATGTGTGTGTGTGTGTGTGTGTGTGTGTGTGTGTCCAAAATAGTGTCATGAGTACAAAAGTGGGCATGAAATCCTCAAAAGGTCATCGATATACATCGCCAGGCTTAATCCCTCATAATACATAGTACAAAAAGTGACCTAGGCACATAAATGGTCTGACGCTATCTAAGGTATAGGCCTATTGGCCATGCTATAATTAACAACAACGTTGGAAAGATGTTGAAATAACTGGACCTGGGTCTGAGGCACCCCTACTACATGTGGTTGCATAGCTGGGGGGAGATCCTCGATCTCATCCATAGGAACTGCACAAGTGAGAGAAGTGATGTTCCTCTTCACTCGTTGTAGGACTCTATCAACCTCTCTGACTGGGGATTCTCTCGTAGTTGTTGGCCCTCATGTTTTTTTTTGTCCTACCTCTGGTCAAGGACGATGCCTAGTCTGGGAGAAGTCTATCATTCGAACAGGTCCCACATATGTACATAAAAGATTCACAAGTAAGTACTTTGACACACACATAAAAAAGGATATATATAAAAATTAAAAATTTAATAACTTCAAAAACATGTGTTACCTATCTCGCCACTCTCCTCACCAGGGGACACGGGCATGTTTGGATCTCTGGGGAAGCTAATCCCTGCATCGGGATAATCCATTATGACTAGGATCTAACGTGCCCACCAGTCGAATAATTTGTCGTCGAAGGCCTCTACAGTCCTTCCTCCACCTTGTCTAGGCAATAAAACCACCCACCTGGTGACTGTTGGGAAGGAGGCAATATTCCCTCGTACTATCTCTCTAGGATTGATACTAGGCACCCTCTCGAAAAAGAAGGAAAATAATATGGTATTGAACCCGAAGTTCTTGTTGGTACACCTACAACACTCTATGAGTTGTCTCTTCATGCATACTAGCATGGTAGTACTCCAGTCAAATATTGTCACATCCTAACACTGAACTGCACAGTGCATCTGTGCATGAGAGGTCGGATGGAGTGTTGTAGATCTAATAATATGCCCAATCATGAGTAGAATCACTCGTAGAGAGAGGTTGGTGATCTTGTGAATCGTTAATTGAGAACCCACTTTCTCAGTACCAGCCTCACAATACATGTTGATATAGTCCTCGATGTTGAACAGCCGCAGAGGAAAGGTCCTCAAGTTAATCAGTTCCCCTCTTCTGGAGAGGCCGGTCAGGAATTAAATATCCTTTGTAGCTGGGGTCACTGATTGACCCTCCAATGTGAAAGATTTTGCATCAGGATGCCAATACTCCACAAGAGCATTAAGAAACCTCGGTTGTTCCCTCATGAATGGACACTAGAATAATTTCCATAAGCCACATTGTTTTAGTGAGGCGGTAGCCATAGGGTATTCCTCGAATAAGATATCTAGATCCTCATGCTCTCTCTCCCTCCAATGAACATACATCCTATCACATACAAAAACTTGGAGAATAATTAATACTTGTGTTTTTCTTTTTCAATACAAAAGGAGGTGTACGCGGGATGTAGAATACACAGTCACGTATGTACTCGGGTTGTTTATTACTCTACCGGAGTACATACACGAGATGGCCTTGGACATATTGTGTACACGCAGACACAAACCTTTTACAAGGGAGCATGCCTCCCAAACTAAAAACTAAACATAAATGAATGAATTGAAGTGAAAGAGGAGGGAATTAATACTTACTTGTTCCAAGTAGGAGGGTTTTTCGTCCACCGTAGCTCTCGGAATTCACTCTTTTGACGAAGGGGTTTTTTTTAACTTTTTTGTTAATTTCCAATTTGCAATGGTGAAAATGAGTTGTCCACCTCTTTTATAAAAAAAAATGGCCTTTTTTTCCCTTTTTTTCCCTTTTTTTGGTCCCCTTTTTCACTTCTCCTGGCTTGGTGGCTTCTCGAGTTCACTTTTGAGTTATCTATTAGTCGTTCTGGTACTTTTCTCCTTTCGGTTTGGTGATTAATTGTTTTGGGATTGGTTACATTTTCTTCATCCCTTGGTAAAAGTTGTTTTTTCCAACTTTTGCATATAAGTTAGGTTTTCACTCCCATCTTTCTGAATCTCGTTTTCTTTTCCACTTTTCCATAGGATCGACCCCACCGAAGTGTGACATGGAGCCTTCTTTGTTTCTTTAGAAGTGTCGTAATTAGGTGGTAGAGCCTACCTCTACATGGATTCCCTAAGTAGATCCTTTGCTGCAGTTTGGCATCCATGCTGTCAGTTTTGACTATAGGCTTGGGAGTTCTTGTTAGTCCCGTCATGATTACATATTGAAGCCTCATTATTCTTGCTAATCATCATTTTTGGCCCTACCCTCGGGACTCCCTAATGAGCACACTTTGTTGTCTTTCAAAATCACTTTAAAATTTGAAAGCAACATCCAACAAGACTGTATTTATTATTTTCGATCTCGTTTAGATTACTTGAGAAAATTATCCCCCTAGAGTCTTCTTTAAGCCCTTTTTAGACTCTTTAAAATTGAAAATATTGTCAAGTGATCTTGTTTCCTTTCATGCTCGCCAAACTCAAATTTGAAGGCACATATGTCCAGCGGTATTTTACCCCTTTTTCAATATGGATGGATAATTTTAAGAATAAAGGTATGCTCTAGGAACTTCAGCTCACTAGAAGAGTATTCTCAGGCGTAATTTTAACCCTTTTTCAGGCCTAAGGGACTAAATTTTTGAAAAAGGATCATTCTCCTTGGTTTTGGTTTATCACATTTTTCGAGCCTTGGATATTACTTACGAAAAAGGAACCCCCCCAGAGTCCATAGTTAATCTCTTTTCAGACTCCCTAAAATTGAAAAGATCGTCGAGTGACCTTGTTCCTTCACACTCATTAAATTGGTCCAGAATAACATCTACTGGTATGATTTTAACCCTTTTTCCAGCTAATAGATTATTGCGGAAAAGGTACACCTCGGGATATTTGTCTTGTCAGGAGAGTTCTCCTCAGTTAACTTTATACTTTTTCGAGCTAAGGAGACTAAACTCATAAAAAGGTTGTAAGTCCATAGTTAAGCTATTTTCAGACTCCTTAAAATTGAAAATATAGCTGAGATATCTTGCCTTTGTCAGACTCATTAAAATGGTTTTGAAAGATGTCATTTCGGTGCAAGTTTACCCCCATTTCAAGCCGATTGTACTAATTGAGAAAAAGGTACTCCCTAGAGTCTTCTTTTTTTGTTTTTTCAGACTCTCTAAACATGAAAAAACCATCGATCTTACCTTCTCTAGGATCATAAAATTTACATGGAAGGGGTCTTGTTGTGTCATGCTCAATCGCATCGTGGGCCTCATCTTTTCGTATTTGTCCTAATGTCGGTTCCATGTTGCTCTCAACTGAACCTTTAAATCATTCCTTATATGCAACCCTTATAACACATTTTTCCTCTGCAATCTGACACCTTGACCCATGGAGGAATTTTCCTCGAGTGTCCTTATCCTTCACATGTATCCTTTCCTTGAGCATCAGTATGTTCCATGCGCTTGGAACCAATATGTTTTCTCACGACACTCTTTCCTCCTTTGTAACGTAACATTGTTTTATTCTTTTTCAAGCTCATTAAAAATTGAAAAAGACAAAAAGATCAAATATTCCAAAAAGAGGGGATGGGAAATATACATTCTTTTTTCGGCAGCAAAGATAGTATCCCTTGGACAAATAACATCCTTTCTTTTTTCGTCAAGCATTGGGATCTATTATGACCTTAGGAATTTGTTCTCGCTACATAGATTTATGTCCTCCTCCATTTGGTTACTCTTCCAAACATATGGAGAGTTTGCAGTGCCTCTTGCATCACAGACTTATTTCAATATTACGATTTATGAGTTTAATCATCTTTCATTATTTTTTCCAAGGGAATTTTTATCCAACCTAAGTTGGCCTTTCTACAGTTTGTCTCTTAAATTTCATGAGTTGACCATCTCGTGAGTTCAGTCAAGTCCAGATTCAAAATCAACAAAGTTCTTTGTTTGATCATCGAGATCCTCCAGTATTTTCCTGACGGATTGTCGAAGACCTCGGGGTAGTGAGTTGTACGCTCCCATTGTATTTCTACCTGAGTGTTGAAGATCTTGAAGGTTTTTCTCAAGCTATGAAGTCTTCATCTCCTGCCGCATGCGTTACTATCTTCTTGAAGATGCATATGGTACTTGTATATATTCAAATTATTTTTATATGTAGATTCATTGTGTATTGCTCGCGGCTACACTTTATACATTTATATGACATGGATCTGCAGTGTACTTGATTGGCATCCATGATTAGTTCATCCCGAGCATGGGTATGCCCGCCTCAGAGAGATAATTTTTGGTTTGCACATGGCACCTCCCAAACTCTGGTCCCGGGCTCCCTCGACTCCATGTTGGTGAAGATATTGTAATGTATTTTGGCCATCAGTTGCTATTTTGACCTCACAAATTAGGGGGCATCTGTTATATCCCTAAAATTCCCTACCCATGCATGCATGGCATTGGCCTTTCTACTTGCACAATTTTCCAAACCACTGTTGAGGAAATCTATTTTAAAAACCATTTTTTAGAGCATGTGCATGCCTTGATGCAATATTTCCCACGTACATACGCTTTTTTCATTCTAGACAACCCGCGTGTATACGCTAGCTGCATACTAAACAGCCCGCATGTACCTCAAAAAGTTGCAAAAAATGAAAATTTGCAAGGAATTCGGTGGAATTAACAGGCTATTGGAGATTTCCGAACCATTTTACCTATTATATCGCATCCCCAAACTGAATAACTATCATTTTTTCATATAAAAGGAGGTCTTGGGATATCATTCCAAAATCAAGAATTAGAAAGGTGAAACTCTTCCCAAATTCCCTTTCCTTCCTTGCCCAAGTATTTGCAGAACTTTTTGAGTTATTGCCTCAACATTCCCTCTCTAGCCTTTTTCTCCCATACAATCCCTTCCCTTCCCTTGGAATGATCAACAATTGTGAGAGAAGGCATTTGGAAGGTGCACTTGGAGCAAAGTTAAGAGGAGCCCAGACCAAGTTCACAGAGCGTCGTCCTGCAAAGGTTGTAATTTCCAATCTTTGAATATTGAATAAAAGAATATTTTTTCGTGTCCCAAATGATATATTTATGTCTTTCATTTGATTTATGCATAATGATTTATATATAACCCTAATTGATGAGTAGAAATAGAGTATTTGTAGCATTGTTTCCTAAGTGTTTATGCAGGTCAGCTTTGGGAGGAGACCAACATCCAAGGAAGCTTCAAAGAAGGAGGTGATCTACATCGAACGTTGGACTAAAGGTACTTCTTTTGATCCACTTTCCTATTTCTTTATGTTCATATTTTCTGGAATGTTTGTGGTATTTTAGGAATTATATTGTATTTTAATGGATTCATCGCTATGTCTATACTTAGAACCCTGGTATAGTTATAGGGGGATTTTCCTGCTAGCAACTACCTTAGCCAGTTTCGTAGTAATGAAAACTGACCCAAGAAATGAAGAAACATCTAAATGAAAACTATGGTCCAACAAGGTCTGATGAGGCAAACAATAAAATTGTAAATTTCATGTGTAATGGTTCCCAGCTTAACCAAGGAGCAGTACTATGTAGAAAATACTCATAAAATTTAAAATTTTCTGCTAATTCATTTATTGTAGCTTACCAACCTCAATTTATACACATAATTAACTAGATTATGGTACCCATAATCAAATTCATCTATAAGATTCTAAATGAACGTGAATGCAGCTAATAAATCATCTACAATATCACATAAAACTATTCTCATTCACCATGTAAAATTCACAACCATAAGACTCATAAGAAAACTCAGATAATAGATAAACACTTATCTTTTTAAAATAAATTTTGTGTAACCAATTTCTTGGGAAGGATGTTCCACCCAACCATAGACTTGTTGTTCCATATCTCAATAGAAAGTCACCCTCAATTTGGGGCTAGGAATCCAAAAAGAAGTGTGTCTCTCATATTTCACTCACGGCCCAATATCCCACAACCCACTAGTATTCTCCTACAACTATCCCAAATTTCCTCCAACTCCCTTCCTCTTGACCTGCCCAACCCAAGAAATATATCCCTTCACTGGTCTTAGTCCATCAGGCATCCCATTTGTTTATTAGGGTCTATTTGGCACAGGTAGGAAGGAATCTCTCTATTGGGAACTCAAGGGAACTCACTTCCAGGAAAAATACCAACAACAACACTTGTTGTTACAGTGCAACTCCCACAGGGGTCCACTCTTCATGCCTGACATATTGACTCTTCAATCTTCAGCTCCAAAAATGATCCAACATGCTCCAAAATTCACCCAATCTCCTTGCTCTAGCTCTAGTGTTCTTTTTCTCTTCTCTTTGCTTGTTGTTCATGCCCAAACTCAATGTGAAAAAACTGCATATTCTTTTCATACGAATTTCCTCTATTTTCCCCAAGATAGTTGACTCGTCACTCTGCCCATTGTTGATTGTACTACAGCCCCATGCTTCCAATAATTATGGTATGTGACTCTCACACCCACCCTCTTACATGAGTTTAATGATTGGGCTCTCATACAGTTAAACAAAAATATAAGGTTTTTCCCAAAAGATAATAGAATTTAGAAATATGGGTTTAGATTAATACCCACAATAATTTCCCCCTTGGGCCCCTCTTAAACACTCCCTAGGCATTCCTCCTCTCTTGTGGATTAATCATCTCCCATCTATGTCCATATTCCCAGCAGCTGGTATCACACTATATTTATTAAAATTCAGAAATATATTTAACATCATACATCGCTTGGCCATAGCCATATTCATATCTACATTGTGTATTAATTAAATTGGGGAACATAGTGGGGATGTTACATTATGAAGTGTTATGGGATCTCATTTTGGTGCTTACCACTTTTATGAATAATAGAAGTTATAGCATTGCATCCAAATAAACCACCAAGGTATGGAATATCAAATAGAGCATAGTGAAAACCATAGTGTACATCCATAATGCATCTATAATCTAAGGAGTGAGGAGGGGAGATATGATATACCACAACTGAGCTAGCATGATCATACATCTGAAGGAGAAAATGAGAAGTATTTTCTGAGTTTGGAGAATATGAGCAAGATATCTCATGTAATCAACAACATAACACCCTCATGAGGGTGCCTCTGAAGTTTCCATCGCTTTGGTGGTAACACTCCCCACTGAAGATACCTAAGCTCAATAACTAGTGGATAATTGTGCTCCAAATACCTACCACAGTCGTGTGGATCCAAATATATAGATCTATTCATAACCACATAATCATCTGCATAACTTTAAAAGTCAAATGTGGATCTAGTAGGCATACTATCACTAAAGAATAGGCAAGTTGAAGACTAGTAGTCATAACCAAATCCTGACTTCCCACAACAATGTTCTCCACATGAGGTGGAGTAGATTCATCATATAGAAGTTATAAGTAGTTGTTTTCCATAAATTACAACTATCCATATACCAATCCTCACAATCATCATCCAAATCATACTAGGCATATCTTTCGTGGTTATACTCTTAAAAAATGAAAGAATATGTAGCATCAATAATACTCTCAAAATGTATCCTTCATATCTTTTTTATATTAGTCAATTGAATTTTTCATGTTTTGGAAAAATTCCATTAGATGTTCCTCCCATTTCATTTCCATTTTTTTGTTCCATTATGGTTTAAAGTGGAATTTGCAAGCACTATAACATACTAGATATTGATTGGAAGCATAGCATATAATATATCAAACCAAACCTTTAAAAATTCTCTATCCAATGTTGTTGCTTTGGTTGTAATCTGAGCATCCTGACAAAAGATATCCACTCTATAATCTATGCAACCATCACATAAAACCCTAAAATAATTGATTTTAAATTAACAATATCTTCACTTTTCGGACTCCAATTTGGACGATCCATTTTTTGAACTTGAGTTTTTTTCCAAGAGGAACTTAGATCTACAAGGTTTTTCTTCAAATTATTCTTATAAATATATAAGAATTTATATGAGTGTCGCAACCTTCTTTGTTTTAAAACCTACAAAATTGGTAAAAAAAAAAAAAAAACATATTTTTTAGCCCAATAAAAATCCCTAATACCAATTGATATGATCATTGATATCATCCTTAACCCTTAAAATTTAATCACAAAAGAAATATAAAAAATGCTCAAATATTAACTTAATTCCAAAAGCCTCAAGGTATGGAAACACATTACAATTGATCCTTATATGGAAGGAATCCACTCATGTTTGATTTCCTCTTAAGGTTGGGTGACCTCTCAATGAGATAAGATCCAAATACATATACTCCACACCATTCATAATGAGGAATCCATCCTTATTTATAGCTAATAAGATAACGCTAATCTAACAATCACTTAACTATATAGTGGGCCTTCTTTAATGAGGTCACATTACATTTATTCCATACTAACTACCATCCCGAGTCTTATTTAATAATAACAAACATAGTGGACCTAGTCCACCTTACATCGAATAACCTCCACTATGATTAATCTAATGGGTCCTTAAACCCCCCATTACACCCCTAAGGAGGATCCCAACACATTTTGTTTCATTGGAGGAAGATTTCACAAACAAAGAAGACATGAGTTCAATAGTAAAACTTTTGGTGGAGCTTGACCTGAGAAAAGGATTTCCTTCGTAAATATATGTTGTGTGCTATCCTCGGACCAATGCTATCTAATTTCAGTAAAAATGAAATATAATATATCCAAANAATTCTCTCACTTAACTCCAGAGGGGTTAGGGTATCCACAAGTAACAAGATATAAAAACAATGTGAGCAGTTTATAAACTTGATATTTTTCTCCACAATGTGTGGGGGGTCTAAGGCTGTAGAGTTTTTGTCCTTTTTAAGATATATTGGAATTCATGTTCGATTTTTGTTGATGGTATCTTGGGAGGGATGGTTTCAAGGTGAAATACTTACTTAGTTGTAATATTTTCCAGACTTATACATCTAGTTATATAGATTGAAGTTAGATCAAATGAGTTGGGGAACGTGTATAGAATAGTAAATATGTATGGACTTTATGGCGATAGGAATCCCTTTTAGGAATGGCTTGGAGAGTCTGATACTTTCAATGGTAACAATGTTATAAATCGAGGGGATTAAAATTTGACTCTTAATTAAAGAGAGGTATGGGAGTAGGTTGCAATAAAGTACCCTCTTATTAATTTCTTCTATCTTATTTTCTAAGTTTAGAATAATTGATGGAGATCCTATTAAAGTAATTCCTACCTAGAGGAATGGTAGGAAAGGTAGAGAAGGAATATCAAAAATGTTGGAAATAATTTTGGTTGTTGAACAATTGATGACAGATAGGGATAGGGTAAATTTTGTGTGGGTTAGAAGGGCTTATTAGATCACTTGCATATTTAGTTCAAATTGAAATGAGAGTTTTTCCCTTTCAAGAGTAACTACTTCCAGATCCACCCTCTCATGGGGTGTGGTGTTGTTGCTTGCATGAGCTTTCTTTCTCATGTCCTCTAGACTCATACTTTTTCTTCTAGTTCTCCTTCAAATATATGATGATATTTCCTCACATCATTCCTTGATTCTTTCAGATGGTTGGGCCATGGTATACCATCTCTTATCTCTTACACCTCAATTGACACATGTATATGGTACAATATGATTTCATTGCACATGGTCATGGCACTTTGGTTTAGTTTGTGTTACTCTAGTTGATGTGTTATGTTCTCGTGTATGGGTTTGATACCTAGACATGGTGTTATAAATTCTAAGCTAGTTGTGAACATGGTGAACACTAAAGTGTGATTTAATAACACTTCATAACATTAACATTTTTACTATTTACCTCATTGTACCATGGGGAACATAATTATCCTTTGTATAAGTGTTTTCAGGTCTTGGATCGAGTCATACTAATAGATATCTAGTTGGTGTAGTGTATCTCATATCCCTAACCATACTTATCACCTTACATGTTTCCCATTCACTTACATTCCATTCATAAAAATTTACTCATGCTCATGTTTGACTTATCATATGCCATCCAGTAAGGTCTAGCTAAGAAAATGAAGACCCATGTATAATCCTAAGTCAAATAAAATCCAAAAGGATAGAGATGAAGAGCATGAAAAAATTTAGAGCAAAAAATGTAATAATGCTAGAGCTATGCCACCTCACTAAAAGTCCCTTACCCCTAAGTCCTATGCTTATTAATGCATATCTAAAGAAAAGACTAAGGAATCAAGGAAAATGTTAAAGGGGTTGTAAAATAAAGTGTCGAGATGGTAACTCCAAACTAAAAGTTACCTCTTAAAGGCATACACATGGAATTAATGAGGATTCTCGGCTCTTAAAAGCTAATTGGACAAGACAAAAGACCTTCACACCATGATACATGACTTTGAGGGTCAATACATGAAGTTTCCCTTTCCCTTTCCATAAGTTATCCATCATATTACCTAAATTTAACTTATTGTTCTAGGAAATACCTCTTGTCTTAGTATTTGTCACATGTAATAAGGGTTAAGGTTATCATCCCATGGTATAACTTAGGCAGATACAAAAATAGCTTATGGTATGATGTTGTTATAAGTGATCACTTGGTGTGCATCACATAATGACTTGTAAAGGGGTTAGACCCACCATAATTTTTGGGTGTCTTGCAACGAGGTGGTGTCCTTGGGATACATGTATTTGCATATAAACATATATATAAACATTGGGATCCATGCCATTTTTGGAGGGGGTTCATGACACCGCATTGGAATAAAATTCATTGCATTGGGATCCATGATAGTATATTGGATGATGACAGGTACTCCACATCATCACCATGTGAAACATGGACCATTCCTGGAAGGCCCACTTGATTTATTGGACCATTTATGGAGGTTGTTGAGGTGGTTAGAGCACGTGTTTTGAGAGCGACCATCTTCAGGGGAAGTTATCTTTTGACAGAGTGCCTATAATTCCACCAAATCAACGCCATTAGATGCAGAATGACCATGGGACTTCCAAAATGTGGCCATAATAGAAAATTGGGAAAAAACCGACATAGTTGTGGAGTTTTTAAATTTGTTGCGGGGAAAATATTGCCGCATTTTGACCACTCATCGTCCCACTTGATTCCACGTCCGTGGGTTGTTAGATCATCTTGTAGAGTGCACCCCTTCTCTTTGAATAGTCCACTTACATGTTGGAGTTGGTTGAGGTGGTTATTTCATGATATAATATTTTATTTTCTCAACATGGTTTTAAACCATATTTTTTAGGGCACCTCTTGTATTTTCCCATGGTTTTACCTTAAGTACATTATATTGGCACATGGTTTTTTATTTATTACATAGTTTTCACTCATGGTTTTGTGAGGCACCTCATCTATATATGGAGGACTCCTCTTCATTTGTAATTGTTGGAGAATAATGAGAAGAAGCTAGTATTTCCTTGCAAAATCTATTGTGTAGTCTTGTTTATCTTGAGGATTTATTCTAGGGTTTTATATTGGAAAACATTTTGTTTTTTTAGGTGTCTTTGAGGAAGGAGCTTTTGCAAGACCATATAATGGCACCATGACACATTGGACGAGTATAGTAAGGTATAACAAGCTTTTCCTTGCCCTCTTTGATCATCTATGTTTAGTAATTAGAGAATTAATCTTGGACATCTAGGGATTCTAGGTTTTTTATTTAGGACTAACATAGAGTTCATCTTGTAACACTTGGATTTGGATTCTTAAAGGACCAATTCCCTTAAGGTGTTTGGTATTTTCAAAGGTTTTAGTTGATTCTTGTGGGGAAATCCTTAGATGGTGCATATGACTTCAACACATAAGGTAAATGAATAACCCCTTCAAGCTAGGAAAGTGACCCCATAGCCCAAGTAAGGTAGGCATCGGTTTACTCTTTAACTTCGTCAATCACAACTTTAAAAATTTTCCTTTACATTTTTGTTTAACTACAATATAGGGTTGTGAATGTTTATTTGTAGATCTAGATTTCATTTCATCAAGTCTTGGGCTAATGACTTAGATTTAGATTAGACTTGATCTATTTCATGTAAATCATATTATTTTTTTATGTTAAATCCCTTATATGTTTGCATTATGTCATCGATATGTTGGTTTTAAGTATAATATTTCATAGATATATGCAATAGAGGACTAAATGAACTAAAATGATTTCTCAAAGATTGATGATTTATGGTTTGGGTACTATTTAGGATTTGTTAAGGTGTTGGAAACTACCCTAGAGGATTTGATGATTGATTAATCATATTTTGGGCTTATTTATCGAAAAATTTTACCATATCTGTGTTATAAACCATCCTAGAAAGTGAAATGATGCATTTTGAGGAAGAACAATTTGGTTCTTTGATCCCTAAATTGGCTTAATTTTTCTATTCACTGGTGGCTTAATCTATGTTATCCCTTGATATGTTCTAGGATGTTTTTGGAATGATGTCGAGGCACCCCAGGGGCCAAGACTCGGGATGAATCTTAAGGATAGATTTGTAGTAAGGTAATTGTGCAATATTTGGGAAGATTTTCCCTCTCTCTCTCTTTCTACTATGAAATTATAGGACCTTAAACAGTCTCAACTCATATGAAAAATGATCTCAACTATCAAAGCCATGTGTCTACGAGTGTTTCAGACAATCAAGGTTTAAAAGGGGAATGAAGTGATGAATTAGAATAAGAAAAAAGATAAACATACAGGGCACTATTGAGAATGAATCTTGTAGCTTATGGGAAATGAATAGCGTGTTGAGAAATTAAGAATTCAACAGCTCTAATAGATGTATACAGATCTATAAAACATGCTTCAAATAGTTTACATCTTCCTACACTCAAATACATGGAGGTAACCTCTACATATCATTTAAATACACAAGGAAATGATAAGAAATGGTCATACACTCAGAGGAAATAACTTCTATATCATAACCAGACATCATACAATAACACTGAATATGAGGAATGGAATGTTGTCTAAGCTTTTATAAATCAGATCTGATACAAGAAAAGTAAGAATGGGAATAGATTCTTTACAAGAACACATATACAAAATAATGAGGAATTACAGACTCAAACTAAAACATAGGGGATCAATCTATGGTTATCTGTTGCATTTATCAACTGACTGTGCTCAAAGTTTTTGTGGTCTAACAACTCTGGCTACAAAAAACTCTTTAAATCCCCAAAGTGTCAACCTTGACAATGGGTACCTATGTTCTCTTTTATTCCTCTTTCTCGTGCCCTAAACTTCTTCTTGAAACCACTTCCAGCTTCTTGAAACCATTTCTAGCTTCTTGATTTTTTTATGGTTTCTCCCCTAGTAAAAATTGATTGCTTTCACCTATATGAATTTTTTTGTGCTAAGATCATGGAAGAGTTGGAGATTTTCCAGCCAAAATATCGTTTCCATTTCCCCCCTTAAAATGATTGCAAAAAACAATTTCTAGTGGTTGGATGCTCGAAATCAAATTTGCAAAAATCACGAAACTCAGTCACCATCGGATCAGTCTCGACAAGTAATATCAATCATTGATCAAGGTCACCCATCAGAGAAATCAAGGTTTGTAAAGGTGAAAACTCAACAACCATCGGATCAATCTCGGAGAGCTATCACAGTCTTTGACCTAAGACTTTTTAGGCCCAATGACTTATTTGTAGATCGATCAATATTGACCATTGATTTGAAAGCGGGCATGTGACTAGATATAGACCATTGATCGATTCCTCTTGCATGAGGTTTGAGAGAAAATATGGGTCATCGATCGGGATGACGGAAATGGACAGGGAGCTTTTGATTGAGCTCGACCATGGGTTAAAATATGGCTAAGGAAAATATATCGTGTTGACGTCACCTTGGACACATGGTAGATTTTCAGGGGCCCCCGATGGCTCTGACATGGCATACAGGTGGGACACGTGTCACCTAGATTCAAGACATTTAACTATACATCCAGTGGGTTTTTTTGTCTTCCTAATACAAACCTACAATAGTGGAGAAGTCTCCAACCCACTTGGTGTGTCCTTGGAGGCACAAACCTAATTCTAGACCCATTTTCACCTCGATCTAGACTCTTATATAAGCTCACTCCTAGGAAATCCAAGGGGGCTAGACCCTATTAAACTATGTGAACTTTTTGTTAATGTTATAGGAGTTAATTAAGTTATCAATTAGGGAGACCCAACCCAATGACAAACAACAATGCAATATGCAGTTCTTTCAATGACAGGCAAACCTTTGTTTATAAAACAACAATTAGACCAATGCCTAAAGATTACCAAAATTGACTTATTGAGATATACACCATGAAATACTACTCTACAAGAATGAAACAAGCTTGTGGAATATATATATATATATATATATATATAATGAATTGAAAAATAACTTTACACTTGAAACAATTATTTCACAAAATAAAGAATGCTTGTAATAAAGGATAAAGAATGCTTTGATAAATGTAAATATTCACAAGTAAGGAATTTGATGAAAGTAAATGAAAAGTAGATGCTAAACAAAATAAATATCTTGAAAGGAAATTGCAAGGAAATGTAAATGTTTTGAAATGTGAGTAGATTGATTTTAATTAATTTTAGGTCTCTCTTGAAATTAGGGGAATTAGATGTGAATTGTAGTAATCCCAAGCTATGTGACTACCCCAAGTCCTTATCCCTTCAACCAAGAGGAAGTGTTGGGTGCTCAATAAGAATAAGAACAAGGTTCTTCCCTAGCTCCACAAGTCAAATCCAAGATGCTTGGGTGCTCAACAAGGAGGACACGTAGTGTCGTGAAACCATCCTCAGCTCCAACCCCTTCTAGCCTCCCAAGTCACCCCTTTTTAATGGTCAAAACAATAATGGAGTTAGGTGTCTAATTAAACTAGCCACACGGTCCTTTTCCCTTTCCTATTACCCAATATTCATAAATTGGCAAGGGGAGGGAATACGGGGCAAAAGGTTGGGCACGAGTTTGATTACTTTGCAAGAAAATGAAAACTAACTAGCCTTCACAATATTGCAAGAGTGGAAAATTCACTCACATGCAAGGTGTGGGCACAATTAAGTATTTACAATAACTTGAAATACATTACAATAAACAAACTAATCACAAAACTTTTCCTTAAGGACAAAGGTGGGAAAAATAAATTAACTTTGCAACCTCACAACTATGGCACAATGTGGAGGGAAAGCCTACTGATTTTGTGCCAAGGTGGGTAAAAGAAATTGAAATGAAATAAAATAAGTTACACTAGCCACTCAACCTTCTCTTTGTGGGATAAGTGGGACAAACAAATTAAGCAAAAATACAAATTAAACAACTAATCTAGCCAACACGGTATTGCAAGGGTAGCAAAGCCACTCACATGCAATATGTGGGAAAACCAAACTAAGAAATACTTTACAAATTACAAATTATGAGAATGAAAAAAATGTAATCCCAAGAGACTCTCTTGGGTTGCTTACAATGATTTGGAAAGTAAGAATAGAGAGAGGGTTTTGCACCAAGGCCTTTGGATGCTTCAGTGTTCTCCTTGTGGTCAAAATTGAGCATCACCTCCCCTTGAACTGGCGAAAACCTGCAAAAAACAGCAAGTAATGCTTGCTGGAAATTGCTAAAAACCACTTAAAATGAGTTAGTTTTGGTTAGTATGCAAAAAATATATTTTTATATACAAAATTTGAACATAAAATTTGATTATATTACAAGATTTAGAAAATAAATAAATGCAGAAAATAAGAAAATATGAGCTGAAAATTATATCATAAATTTATGTGAAGTGAAATGAAGCCTTTGGAGTCCACTCCTCCAAGCTTTGTGTAACCTACAAATGTGTAAAACCTTGCTACACAATGAGAAAAGAAGGTGAGATATTATAAAAGGTCTACAAAATACTTTTCAAATACTAGTAGAAGAAAATCACATAAACCTATAGCAATACTACTACAAATTTATCCCCAACAAGATACTTTGCTTGGGGTTCTTCAAGTAAAACAATCTAAGCAGTAGATGAAACAG
The DNA here is from genome assembly GCA_010110895.2 of Picea sitchensis. NCBI lineage: Eukaryota > Viridiplantae > Streptophyta > Pinopsida > Pinales > Pinaceae > Picea > Picea sitchensis. The sequence goes on from SNQJ01S0074405.1 coordinate 86,339, forward strand.
AAATTCAAAATATCACCTCAAGCATAGGAAAACACAAAATGAGAGCAGCCAAAGAGCACCAAGAATACACCAAGAGAACACCAAGAGTTCCTCCAAAGCTTCACTTCTATTAATCAAAATAGTGGTTGCACTATGGCAGCAATATTACAAGAGAGAGAATGGGGGAAGAGAAAGAGAGAGTGGGGAGAAAAATGGGAAGCATGAATTTTCTCTAAAATTCGATCTCAAAATGAGTAGAGGAGCCTTTATTTTAAGGGAGGGGAGGAAGAGAGACCCCCCCTTACATGCATTACAAGTGTCACTCAAAAAGAGGGAAGCTCACTCAAGGGGGAGGGGAACACCATGAGAGAGGGGGAACTCCCACTAGGAGAGGAAACTAAAAATATGGGGGAAGAAACTCCCTCTCCTAAGTTTAATCCTTTCTCTAATGCCCCAAGGGATAACCCAAGGTGTGGAATGGGCCCCCAATGTGGTCCCCATCACCAAATGATCAATCCAATGGAGATGGTGAGCCCCACAAGAGATAAATTCATCCCCCTCTCTAAAGTTAAGTTGTATGAGGGGTGGGAAAGGGGGAATTTGATTTATTTGACCCTTATTACAGAGAAATTACTTAGGAAACAAATTTCGCCCCTTTTATCATGTTTTACAACTTTTTGGCAAAATTTGACATTTTTAATTTAGCCAATTATTTGCTGATTTTTTACTGACTTGGACTCCTCATGGACAATGACCTGGAAAAACTTGTCCAATTGAGATGAAATTTGGTCCAAATGTGTAGGGGGTCATAAGCCATTTTATTTGAGTACTCACACCCCTATACAAAATCCCCAAGGACCATTTTTTTACATTTTTCATCAAAAATAATTAAAATTTCCAATTTATGGAAAATTTTAATTATTAAAAAATACTATCAAAGCTTAACAGAATTCTGCAAGATACTATGAGATGTCTAACATGGTAATTTACAATACTTCAAACCTTATTCACTCCTTGGTCTCGATCATTAGAACACCTTTCACCACTTTGGAGGATTATTCGAGTGAAAAACTCAAGGATAATTAAAATCGTCGGCAAGCAAAATTAATTACCTGAGGAAAAAAAACACTCAATGAAAGGACCTCCCTAATGATAAATTTCTAGTAAAATAAATAAAAATTGACCCATGCTAACATATTACATTATTATCCCATGCAAGGGAGCTGACATTCTGTGTACAAAGAAAGAAGTTATGGGGGCAGAACTGCCATGTTGAGCCATAAGTCTTCAAACATGTTGTACCACAAGGTACATATCTTCATGTTACATGACGTTGACACCTAGTCGAAATAGGTGGTCAACATCTGGATCCACATGGGGGTGTATGCTTGATCTTTGGGAAGGAGAGCATGCGAGAACCTCAGAATCTGCAAAATAAAGTTCTCACCGATACTCAACATAAGTACATGTGTGAAAAGAATAAACAATTATCAATAAATGAAATGATATTGACAATAATCACATAAATGAAATGTCTATACAATGAATTATATACATAAATGAAACAATGACAAAATTGAAAGAATCAAAGGAAAAAGGTTAGAGATACGTTACAAAGGGTGCCTCTTTGAACATCAGTTTGCTCATCATTTGAAAAATAGCTTGAGTTGTTGGTCTTTCCTTGGAATATTCATGGGCTCACCATCCAAGTGGCTAAGGTCGAAAGAATTATGATTGGCCACATTATGGATGCGATAAGACCCCATGTGTCTAAAAATTCCTTGTCCAAGGTGAGTCGTTGAATATCCTTTTCCTAGTTTTATCAAATTGGAGTTTTTCTTGAGAATGGACCACCCAAGCCACACGTATCTTCCTTTATTTAACCAAACCTTGAAGCCTGGAAAACCTTGTAAAATTTTGATAAATTTATGCATATGATTATCATGGTGGAAGGCCAACCATTGTTCGTAATGATATGGAATTTGTAAACTTAAGTTGCCTTCCACATTCCCATTATCTTGTATTGAATCATCTGATGGTTGAGAGGTTGGAAGTGGAATTGTTGAGGAAATTGCTTTACTGTTTTTATCAAGGTTGTCGAATATTTTTTCCGAAGAGATGGGTTCTTCGGGAGGCGGATGGGGATTTGAATTATCTAGATATTCAATAACTTCAAACTCAAATTCATTTGTTTCCTCATGATCTATAACTAACTCATCCATAATTTCTAAATGAAGTTCCTCTTCATATTCTCTGTGAAATTCTCGCTCTATACGATCTGAGCATCCAATGTAATTACTTGCACTGGAAAGGTGAGATTCCAATATTTTTTAACTGATTTACATAGATGAACTCTATGGATTTAATAACCTCTATTAATTCCTCGATGGGAGTTGTTGAAGCATCTATATTAACATTTGAGTTGATTGTTTTTATATCTCGAGGTTCCTTCTCCTTCCTTTTTTCCATAAAAACATCAATCAATTCTTTGTAAGTTTTAACTTGGTTATCCTTGAGTTTCATGAACCTATCAAGATCATCATCATCAAAGTACATGATAAACAATTTCATTGATATTTCTTCATGTCTCGCATTGTGACACCATTTATAAAAGCAATGGGAAACAAACATAACATGATGTCTAGCATCAACCACATTACTACCTTGGAAACAAGGTAACTTTTTTAAATCTCTTTCTAGAATCACATGTGGATAACCATTTATTTCAGAAAAATCAATAGGTCTATAAAGATCATCCATTTCTAAACTAGATTCATGAAAAAAAAAGGGGGGGGTTCTAAAGAAAAGGACTGGGACCCAAAATTTATTAAGGATCCTATGAGAAGAAAGCTTGCCTAACCTCCTCCAAAAATTCTTTCGGGTTCAAAGATGAAGCTAAGAAAACCATGAGTTCCTTCTTGAAGAACACTTTGTCAAATTATTTTGAAGTGGAGTCACTAGATGATGAAGTTTATTCTAAACAAACAAGAAGCATCAAACAAAGAAAAAACAAAAAGGAAAACAAAAAATCATACTCTGGGAATAAAAATACTTATCCTCGGCAACGGCGCCAAAGATGTTGCCATCCTAACACACACCTAAAATCGTGGAGAAGTCTCCAACCCACTTGGTGTGTCCTTGGAGGAAAAAACGTAAGTCTAGACCCATTGTCACCTCAATCTAGACTCCTTCTATCTAGGCTCACTCCTAGGGAAGCCAAGGGGGGTAGACCCTATTAAACTATGTGAATTTTTTGTTAATGTTCTAGGAGTTAATTAAGTTATCAACTATGGATACCTAAACCAATGACAAGAAGCAATGCAATATGCAATTCTTTCAATGACAGACAAACCTTTGTTTATAAAACAACAATTAGACCAGTGCCTAAAGAATACCAAAATTAACTTATTGAGATATACAACATGAAAGACTACTCTAAATGAATGAAACAAGCTTGTGGAATATATATATAATGAATTGAAAAATAACTTTACACTTGAAACAATTATTTCAAAAAATAAAGAATGTTTGCAATAAAGGATAAATAATGTTTTGATAAATGTAAATATTCACAAGTGAGGAATTTGTTAAAAGTAAATGAAAAGTAGATGCTAAACAAAATAAATTGCTTGAAAGGAAATTGCAAGGAAATGTAAATGTTGTGAAATGTGAGTAGGTTGATTTTAATTAATTTTGGGTCTCCCTTGAACTTAGGGGGTTGTTGACGGGCGAAATTGATCATCCGTCAAGTGGAAGAGCAAGTCTGGTTCGGGGTTGTCTAAATAACCCAAGCCGTTTGGTATAACTTGTTCTGACGGGTTTAATGGCTCTGTTAGCCAATCTAAGAATCCTAAAAGAAACGAATACAAGAGAGAAATAAC